>KN716896.1:23131-41009 GCA_000816705.1 Dictyocaulus viviparus | reverse complement strand
TATATATATATATATATATATATATATATATAATATATCTCTCGTTCATGTTTTACCGAAGTAGAGGTTTAATTTCTTGAGTTTGAGGAGCGCTTGCTCTTTGTTACGTCGACAGTTTTGTATCATTGACTCTAATCTACTAGAGTATATTTTTACTCTACATGTTACGAACTTGGAATTTATTGCTCAAACAAGTTCTCGAAAACGTGCGAGGAGACTTGTGAGCTTCAAGTAATTTCAAGTACTGCTACTGCAGAAATATGGTGTGGTGAGCTGGTTGTATCAAATGATTGCTATTTCTTTCATTTTGGTCTCCAATAAGCCACTAGTCCAACTATACTAATCACTTAATTATTATACCAATAGGTGAACATGAAGTATGAAAGCGACATCATTGTAGTGATGGTTCAATTCAGCATTCGTGAATTCAGTTTTCGTAAGTTCAGTTCTTTTCACTTCACATCAGTTCGATTCCCATTCAACCTCATTAATTCTACTCCATTATCATTATTCATGATCATCAATTTTTCCTCCTAATCTATTTTTTTTTTCTACCGACAATACTTTCCGTGTTATTCAACAAAACAAATATTCTACTACACTAGTTTTAGTTTAGTTTAGAATGCATATCTCTTACAATAACATTATGTTTAGATTTTGAAAGAGTGCACAATACTATCCAACCTTTATTGAATGTTCTCTATGTAATTTGATGTTATGGAAACTTCATCAAGTTTTATTGTGGATTTTAATCGGACTTCTATGTTTCTTGTAGGAGCCGCAGTAGAGTTCGCGTATACGGTAAGTCTCTGTGCAGCCTCTCCTAGTACTGCTCCACTTGACCTTACAAACAATTAAATACAAAATGTGAAAAGAGGCTTTGTTAGAGGTTAAGAGCGATCAGTAAATATCGCTACTAGCTCAAAAAACCAATGACCAGGCACGCTTATGAATGCTGACGCGTTATGATCTCTCTTAGATATATACATGTTAAGTGTGAGTACTGAAATTGAGAAAACAAATCTTTAGATTATCTCATAATACCAATCACTCACTTGGAAGATGGTCCTTCTTCACTTCCTTCTGGTCCTTCCTTCACGGACCCCAGCACATCTCATTAATTTTTCTCTTCGCGGTTATCGTCCTTGGCTGCAGGAGCGATTCTCATACCGTGTTCTGTAAGTTAACGGCAGCTGCGGATAAAGCTAATTAACTCTTTTTTTGAACACGTCCGCCAAACGTGTATCTTGTCGTCTTTGTTAACGGGTGCAGTCCACTCTTAAAGAGTCCATTCTACAGTTCTTTTGATCCATCTATCGTTCGTCCTTTTATTATATGACCTGCCCATTTGTAATTTTTAATCGATGTATAATCTTTCGAATCAAGAACATGAAGCAGCTAAAGCCGCAGGCAATTACCGGCAAACTTCCGCATTTGCTAAACACTGCAAAGAAGCGATGAAAGAAGATCTCAAAGAGAGAAGATCAGAAGTGATGAATGAAGCAGATGAGGCTGACGAAAGCATTCGCTAAGTCTGCCGATACTTCACAAACTATAATACTCAGATGACTGCTCCCCGACGCCAAGACGGAACACTTACCTCTTCCATAAAGGCGATAGAAAATATCGTCTGCTACTACTACTCGAATCTCTTCGGTAGCCACGTTCGTCCACCTCTATGTAGTGAGAGAAAAGACGACTATGTTGTTCCAAACGTTCGCCTTCCGAAATCCAACATGGAATTTCCTCGGTAAGAAATCGTATAGCTGCCGTGCCAGACATGATTAGACCAGAACATCTGAAGAATCTACCGCCAGTTCTTATTAAAACACTGGCTTGACCATTCACACACTACCTGTCCGATTGCAGAGTTCCAAGTCAATGGGAAATTAGCAAAACCGTGTTGCTGCACAAAAAAGAAGACTTTTACGACATTGGTAATTATTGCCCAATCTGCTTGTTTTCAATCATCTATAAACTTTTTACAGGAGTCATCCTTAACAGGATTGGCAGAAGACACGACGAAGAACAACCACATGAGCAAGCAGGATTTCGAAAAGGGTTCAGCACGATGGACCATATTCACGCAATCACAAAACTCATAGAAGTATCACAAGCGTATAACAAACCACTCTGTCTCACTTTCATCGATCTAAAGTAAGCTTTTGATTCTGTTGAGATAGAAGTGGTCATGGAAGCGTTGGCAAATCAAGCGCTTCCAACTCCGTATATCAAGATTCTTCGTGAGCTATATAAAAATTTCACTACCAAAATTACCCCGCTCTATAAAGTCATTACCATTAACGTAAAAAGAGCGGTTCGACAAGGCGATAATATTTCGCCAAAGTTATTCACAGCTACTTTTAAGCGAAACAAGTGTTAGCCGACTTCGACAGTGCTTGTGGAGAAATTGGCTTCAAGTTAAACCTCCACTAAATGATGTTCATAAAGAACAGATACGTTGCCGACTCCTCTTTTTACGCTTAACAGAAAGAATATCTCCGAGCGCTTAAGCTATGTGTACCTAGCTCATGAAATCAATATAATGAACGACATAGCCCCAGAGCTTAGCAGAAGCTAAGGAGCGGTTTGGGGAACATATAAGAGCATCGAAGACATAGTGAAGAGAACAAAGAAGACAAAGCTCCGAGCTCATCTTTTTGATACAACAGTTCTTCCTGCTTTAACATATGTTTCGGAAACACGAATATCACAAAAGCAGAATGAGCGATCAGTGAGTGCAACACAACGCTCTATCGAAAGGGTGAATCTTGGCGTTTCTCGTATCACACAAGTAAAACGAGGAATATGGACTTTTGATCTACGCAAACGATCAAAAATCGGAGACGCAGCAGTGCACGCCAAGCTTTCGAAGATTAGATGAGCTGGACAAGTGTGCGAATCAATGATGACCACACGAGTTGTAAGTGATTTAATCCTACTGGACATCAAACGCACTGCAGGAAGACCACCAGCTAATGTCTAATATCTTCACCAAAACCGTAGAAAGTGATTATGATGCTCAACGAATCTCTAGAGTAAAGTGAATTCATTGGACTACCCTCGCGCGCGATGGAGACAAATGGACGTTTTACTGGTGCAGGCTAGACTTAGTCGATGATCAATGGGAATCCAGGTGATTTGGTCGGTGGTTGTTTTTTCAGAGAACCAAATGCAGTCCATGAGGCTCTTCTTCTGCCTAGCTCCTCCTCCATATTGTTGTCCATGTTACGTGAGCTTCTTAGGCAAACGTATGAGGACCATTCAAGCTGAGTTGGTTACCATTGCACCATTGGTTTTTCATAAACTGGATTTATCTCCTATTTATACGCCGTCCAATATTTTTTTCCTGTTTCGTTTAAATCACTTTTCATCGTCACTGCTTCAGTGATTTTTGTCATAAAAATAACGATGTCGTTTGCAAAACGAAGATGTGACAGGAATTTTATCAGTTCATACGCGTTTCTCATCCCAATCGGGTAACTTAATTATCCACTGTAGGGCGGAGGAAAACCACGTTGGCGACAATGATATCGCTTTGTCGAACCCGATAGGTGTGATGAGTAGTGGATGAAATAGCTGTATTTTCTTAGTGCAATTGTGATAACAACCATATCATTTTTATGTAGGTTGGATCCAGTGGTTGGTCAACTAGTGCCGATAAGACCGCAGTTTTGGCGCTATTAAACGCTTTTGTATTGACGAGAAAGATTAGAGTTACATGCAGGACAGACTTCTATGACTCTTAATATGCCTTGGATATGGTCTATACAGCAAAATCCTTTTCGAAAACCTGCTTGTTCCACTGGTTGTGGCTAATCCAAAGCTATTGAAATGCGGTGAGGTATAATACTCGTAATAAGCTTGTACTTTACAATCAATAAGCATACTAAATGATAGTTAAGAAGATCTCTTTGGTCACATTTTTTAAGGAGGATAAATATGCGCGTATTCCTACGCTGGTCTGGGATTCTTTTCTCATGGAGCTGTCGTATGCGTTGCGAGAATTACATACAAAATATTATGTCCGTCCTTAGAAAGTCGGCTGTAGTATTGCCAGATCCTGGATCTGCACCTTTTTTCACGCTTTCTATTGCAACTCAAGCTTCAGAAAGCAGAATTACGGGTGGTTTTCCTTCAGTATGGATTTTGGGATATGAGACGGAAATAATGGCGAGAAGTTTTAACGATTTCATATTTGATGATAAAAGCTGATAGCGGAACACAATATTAACTGAAGTTCCGACGACTTTTTTAGACTTGTTCTTTTCTGTGCTGCTTCCATTAATTCTGACGTTGACGATTTAGGTTATCTTGTAAGACCCTTATGCAACTGGTGTTTAGTATACTAAATGTGCTCTACTAGGATACAGCTTCACTTCTCTCTTTTTTTCCACAGCTCTTTAGTGTTATTAGAAGTGCACTGTGACATTTTTGAATAAGAAATTTAAGCAAACTTCGCAAATCTATTATTGAATCTGTCGACAAACAAGTAGTTTACAGTCGGATAATCCGTAATCTAGCATTCGTATTTAAATATGATTTCCTTTAAAATTTTATAAACGTAAACAGCATGACGTTTCCCCGCTACATGGAAAAGATAGGAGTCTGTAAGATGAATACCATTTGCATATCTTTTTCATGGTCTGAATTTTTCAATCCTGTATCCAATTTCGTTGACCTTTCCACTCTAGCGTTAAAGTCACCAACAATGAATTTGTAGTTAGACTTATCATTGCGAATAACTTCCTCTAACTGAAGATAAAACGCATCTAATATGAGCTCATCAGCTATCTCGATAGCTGAATGACGGTTGATGAGAGTATTCTTCTCTAGATGCTTTGCTTGTATTCGAATAACGGCCATACGAGAGAGAAGATATCGTAAAAATCGAAAGGTGGGTAATGGACGCATGAACAATGAAGTCAGCACCGGCGACACTCCTATTATTCGCTTATTAAACAGCGATTACGTGAAATTTCAAGCAGTTTCCTAATCAAAAAGTGCGTAAAGATCGGCGTCAGTAGAGTGTGTTCTTGCAATGTATATGCCTAGTAAAAACATTCTCCGCAAAAGGTCGTTTTCAAGTCTTCATTCCAAGGTGATGGTTTTGGTGTCGAGTCCTGGTCGGCTTTCCTACTGCATGAGTTGAATATGGTATCACAAAAGACTAAAGATAGGAATGAAAATTAAACAGAAAGGACGAGTGCCTCGTGAATATGCATGACCTAGTCGCATATGTAAGGCTGATAGTCTGACTTAATATCAGACATTAGTCTCCATGCTGTCCTATAAACGGTTGCCTCCACATACAACATGTTTAAAGGTGTGTATTTGAAATGAAGTGTGTTTGAGTGGGTATTAAAGATTTGGGTCGCGGTTTCTTTTGTAAGGTAAGCGATAGTGTTTGATTGAATAGACCATACAATTGGCATAGACTTTTCTAGATTCTGAAAAAGGGATTTTGCCAAAAGGTCAGGCTGTTTGTTTGTTGTATTGTCTTCTCAATAAAACATTGTTTACGAACCTCGAGTACTGCTAAACAAGGTTACAGTCAAGAATGAAAATATTCCACCGCTCTCCGATGATGTAGAGGCCCAAATCCATAGTACCAACCACTTCTCTATAATAAATGTAGACATGGTTAAAGAAGATTCGATATTTATTGAGAATCCTCTTTATACGCGTAAAACATGCAATTGTGTCCGATAGCACCAGAGTATTATTAACTTTTGCCCGCCTCCTTGTTTTTCTTGTGTTTTTATTAGCAACATTGAAAACTAGTTCTTAACTACGTATCGCTTATGAAGTTGCATAAAAACAATCCATTCTTTTATCTCATATGCTTCAAATGATTTCTATTTGTATCCTAATTATTACGAGTCTGAAGTTTAACACATGAGTTCAATAGTCGCACGACTACGTTGACAATGTTTCAGATAATCTCATAAATTGATGGTTCCGTCGTCAAAGAAAGAAAGATCTGAGGAATACCATGGGAATAATGATGCAACCAAAAGATTAGTGAAATGCATTTCTAGCGTGGTAAATACAATTAACTGAATTTTACGTACTGAATTTTGCTTAATTTGTATTTGTATGTTAAATATTTATTCGTAGAATTCTATTTTCTGCAAGTCGTGAACAACATACAACGTCACTGTGGATCGGTGATACCCTTCACAAAAATTTATGCTTGCTACTTTATTTTCTGGGAAGCAGTGAGTCAGTAGTGGAAGTGCCGCAGTGACATGCCAGCCCGATTAAGTTCGCGGCTGCACATCAGTCCTACCAAGCTCGTCGTCCTACCGAAGTCGATGAATTGGTACCAGAGAAATCTGAGTAAGATAACTATCGCAGACTTGGTGAAGAATGGTCAACTATAGTCACTGTATAGGCCACGCTCGCATTCAACCACCTCCACGATATCACGTTGAGCAATAATGCGTTGGCTCGTCCCGCTACAAAAGATTGGTTAATGTCGAAAATTATCTTATTTTATTTGTAACGTTGTAAAGGTGCAAAAATCAAATGCTTTGTAAAGATGCCTGAAGAATGCATACTAATGGATATATTTCGAAGTCGTTCACATACAAAGGCAATGGCTCGCCAAAAGGTATTCTTTTTATTGGTAGTCAAAAGACGCCTTATAACAGTTGAAACATTGTGAAGCGGTTTCATTTCTCGGTTTGTTGTTCGTACGTAATGTTTTTAATTCGCAAAATATTTATGCATTTGACGAACTGGTTCGATATCTTTGTATGTGAATTATACAATGGGACTATAGTTAACAACCACACTTTTGACGTAAAGCTTTTGTAAGCTTTCTATTCGATCTCACTTGCCAAGAACCCTGAATAGAACTTAATCATCTGCTTTGATTTATCCATTGTCGATTGTTTTACTGAAGTGCTTCACGAGTCGAAATATCCGAAAAGTCGTCATCAATGTTTTGTTTGCTAACGAATGTTATAACATTTGTATTCCGCTTGCTTCTATCATTATGCTATCTCTATAACAATTAGCATTGCTCAAATAAAATAAGAAAGTGGTATGTTGCGATTCGGAGCTTTATATCGAGAAGCTAGAACTTGTAATAACTTAATTTAGCTTATTACATTACTTTCATGGTATATTAGTTTTTAATATTAATAAATTAACCATTTGACCAATTTTTAGACTTGTACTTCTAGACTTTTTCATTCCAGGAATTGAGCGAGATGATATAGTATTAGTTCGATTGATGGGAATTTTTCCATATAATGCATCCATTTAGGAATTGAAGTTTTCCTAATGAATTTATCTGAAGATAGGAAAAACAAAGATTTTCTATTCTCGTGATTTTCATGCACTTTTGACCTTGGGGACTCTTTTGTGGATAATCAGTGTCAGCTGAAAAAAACAATTCGTACGTGGTTCTACATTTTCAATAAATTACTTAATATCGACATTAGTTTGTAGTACTTTACTATATGGATTCTAGCACAGCACAGTTAGATTTGTGCAGACCGTTGTCATTCCTCACTTTTTTCAATATTACAGTATTTCTTATTCTTAAAATAACTGTGATCCATTGAAGCTTACTTCTGGTTGTTTTGACATTGTTTATAATCTGTAGTCTTTTGTTACTGCCGATAAATGTTTGCAGCAGTCGATTTTCTGTGCCGAACTTTCTGAACTGCAGGAAAGGGTCGCTTTCAAATGACGTATTTGAATCAAGAGCAGAAGTTGGCGTTGTTATCATTGTACGATGAAGAAATCAAGAAGCGTTTGACACCAATTTATTTTACACCTGAGAATGTAAGATACTACCTTTTTCATCAATATTTTGGTTTTCACAATCTATCAGGAGGCATCCTTCTGAATAATTTGTGATTATCATTATATAACCCATTGAGATGCATAACGATAAATTATTTACTTGGTCATAGTTTTTCGATTTACTACAATAACGACTTTTTTTTACATCATTTACAACCTTATATTAATTTATCACCGTTGTGAAATTTTTGAACTTTGATAATACGTACTATCGTGGTTTATCTGTAGATATGTTCTTATTTTAGTTATTATGACTTTGATTCGCTATGATCGGTTCAATACAGGTAGAAAAGACATCCATAGTATAAAAGCCTCATTGCTAATACCACTAGCTTTGTTGATAACGCATTGAAACTATTTACAGATAGGATCTTTGAAAGAATTGCTAGATTCGAACAAGCTTGACGAAATCTCTCTATATTCGAGTGATGAAACAGAGTTCTCTGAAAATTTATGGACTTTACTTATGGATTCTCCAATGCGAGCTGCTTTGTATGATACTATTCTTAACTATTTGGCTTGCGGTAAGTTGAAATCGAAAACTTATTTAAACAGGTTTACAATGCATCAATTTTTACATTCATGTGAATTTATCCATTTCCCGTTTGAGATTTTAGTGGTGATATTTCAGTTGACATCGATTTGCATTCTATTTTATGTTACACTTCGGAAAACGATTCCAGAAGTCAATTTAGGTTTTGTTTTGGTGTTACCAATGAATATTTTCCACTTTACATTCAACTTGTTCAGCTTGGTGTTATCGAACCTCGAAGGTTTCTGTTCCCATATAAATATCAAATCAACAATTAGATTTTTGAAGCGACTACAATGTTATACAACATTCATTCCGAAATTAGAGCGTAGTTTGGAAGGTTTTGGTTTTTGGAAGGTTTTATGCTTTGTAATTATAATAAAGCATATATATATATATATTTATATTTATATATATATTGGTTTTAGGAGTCGAAAATGAGTTGACGAAGAAAAGAATTTTGCTAAGGATTATTCCTATCATAGGACATGTTGCAACTTTTGATCTAATGCGTTCAATTTACGATAATTCGGAGTATGCGGCTGCGTTTGTCAACAAATTACATCCAAATTTTCTTCACTTCTACGGTATTAACATAGATATGTAACTATTCTGGAATTAACTTTATAATTTGATTTAGTTTATGTTATGAAGAATTTGTAGAATTGGTTGACAAGGAACGTTACTCTCCTCGCGGTATTGTGAGCTTTTGTCCAGCAAACCTTCCTCTCGAGACTGTACTGGATCCTTTTACAGGGAGGTAATATTCCTTCGTTTCACAGTGGGAGAACTATTAAGTGACAGTCATTATTGAGCGAAAATCGTTTAAGCAAATACAAAGTAAATCTTAATTATGAGGATCTTCCGTCACCTTCAAACCAATGCGATTACTTGATGAGTCGACTCCTCGATTCAATTGATCGTAGAACATTTGAAGGTAATTATTCAATTCTACGTTTTTTTTTGCAGTTTGTTTTTGTGCTTAACCTACAGTCTATCTATTTTGTGGTTTTATGTAGTAGCCTAATGGATTTATTAGCACTGAAATGTTGTCAAATGCATACAAGATTGTTACCACACTTGAATTCATTCCCAGTATTAGTAGCATACATCTTAACACAGCAATATTATTATTTGATGAATGTTTTTTATCTACAGAGACACCTTTTTCGCTCCGAAATTACCAGAAAGAATTGTGTGAAAACGCTTTTGCTGGTAATAATACAATTATCGCTGCTCCTAACGGATCAGGAAAAACAATTGTTGCAGCGTCTATTATTAAAAACCATTTAGGAAATTCACGCAATAGTGGCAAAAAAATGAAGGTTAGTAGAATTGACATATATCTCTTCTTTTGATTTGTTAAATTTCGATATGTATATGAGGAGCTTTACAACATACTATATAATGTTTGTAATCCTGAGCACTAACCTTATTGGCTTGATTATATCATCTGATGCCTAGGTTCTATTTATGACACCGAATACAGTAATCCTCGAGCAACAAGCTACTTGTTTGCGGAAATTTCTTGGCCACAGATACGAGGTTATTCGATTGAAAAGGCTTTAAAACAACATTTTTTTTTCTCGTAATTAATAGACTCTTGTAGTTTCTTTATTTTGATTTACAATTTGTTATTAGTGTTGCAGGTGTTTGCTGTTTGTGGCTCTGACAATGTGCCACTTCGACAAATGATCATGATGAAAGATGTTGTTGTTTGCACTCCACAACTTATAGTGTTTGGATTTAGAGAATTGAACAAATGTTTCATGTTTATTCTTTTTTTCGTTCAGAAATCTGTTAAAAAGTGATGAGTCTGATAATGCGGAGTCATGCTGCACAACATTTGACATCTCCACATTCACGTTAATGGTTTTCGATGAATGTCATAACGCAGTGAAAAATTCTCCTTATGCAGGTGCTTTTTTTAATGTCATTTCCACACCAATTATTGGTGCTTACATGCGTCTGGTTCATCTATTAACAATAAGAAACGATATAAAATGTTAGGAGTTTGCTGAATAGAGTATATATTTTGATGACAGTTTGATTAATAATATAATTTCGTCAAAATAAAAGAAACAGGACCAGGCAAGGTTGTGGTAGGAGGGAGAATTGTAATACACTGGCTTTGTACCGTATAAGCATGTTCGAATTTGGTCCGTGGCTATTGGTAAATTGGTAGTAGAAGAGCTTGAAAGAGTAAGCAGCAATGACTTGGCAACACACTGATGCTTTCAAGTCGTTGTGAAAGGGGTGCTGAAATATGAATCATTAGAGGATAGTATTCATCAGATGGGGGCGCACTGGTTCAGTCGCGGAAGTGCCGCAGTGACACGCGTGCCTGAATAAGTTCGCAGGCGCCTAACAGGCCAACCCAGCTCACCATTCCCGAGGGGTCGTTAAATTGGTACCAGAGCAATCTGGGCAAGATAACTAGCCTTGACTTGGGAAGAATGGTCAATTCAAGTCAGTGGATAGATTAGGCTCGCATCCAATCATCTCCACAATCTCACGTTGAACAGCAATACGTAGACGCATCCGTCCACAAGGGATTGATCGATTGATCAAGGATAAAGCTCATTTTATCTTATGTGCGATTTTGCGAATATCAAATGCAGTGTTCGTAATACATCTAGGCCGTCAACAATGTATAAACAAAAAATTGATCATTAAATTCTGGTTAGATAATATTCAGCAGTTCCATTGCTACCATTCTTCCCGTCAGAAACGGCACGACCTTGATTTGTGGATTTCGAGAATGTGGAGGGATAGAACGATTTGGTCTTATCCAATTATCGACATGAAGTGAACAAGTTTGGGGTAATCATGGGTCATGGATCAAGTCACTTAATAATTTAATGTGTTCATTCTCTTGAGATAAACTTTTCCTATATTGCTCGTGTTGAAAGGGATTGGTACAGTAGAAATTTTTGCTAAGAATAATCGCAGTAACAGAAAACCGCAATATACTTGATGTGGTCTTCTGCAAATATCTAAATGTGAATTCGAGATAAATCGTAAGAAAAAACATCTTAATGCTTTTATTGGTTTTTGACATTACTCATATGAGGAATATGTTGGTAATGTTTCAGTTCTGATGCGTATTTATCACCGTCTAGATTTCTCACGTAGATTGAAACCTGGAAACACGTTGCCACAGGTAACGTTACATGTCAACATATTCGTAGATAACTTTTATGCTTTGTTTTTTTTGAACTGATTTTTGTAAAGATAGTTGGATTAACGGCATCATTCGGCGTCGGTGGTGCATCTACGGAGAAGGAAGCTATAAACCATGTTGTAAAACTCTGTGCCATTCTCAATTGCATGGTAAATTATGAGTGCACAAAAACAGCTGAAATAAGATTCATAATTGAATATTTCTTAGATAGTTATCTGTTAATTTATGGTATTCACTAATTTTATTGTATGAATTTAATTTTATTGGTGATGTATACATTGCGTTAAACTTTCTATGCAAGTGTGAGCAATTATTTAGGTAATAAGCATCGTTCGGAAACACACCGACGAATTAAGACGGTACTTGCCTGATGCTTGTGATGGTGATTTCGTTTCATCATAACGTATTACATCAGAATATTTGAATTCAAAATCGTTCTTCATGTTCGTATTCAGTAGTTGGCTTATTATTTATTCTATAGATATTTGTTTTTGTGATGACCACAAGACGGGAAACCGACCTCTTTTTTTGGCAAGGCTGTGTAGCCTACTCGAATTATGCGAAAAAAAATTAGAAGAGATCTTTAGTATGTATTTCGTTCCATTTATTAACGACAACACTGATAAGTATGAGAGGATTTACCTATAGGTGAGTCAGTCCTAAAATCACAGCAGCCTGCTTCTATATCTACAAATGAACGAGGTGATATGAACTCGCATTCTGTTTTCGATAAGCTTACTTCGGCACCAAAAGTGAAAACATCACAGAGTAGGTCAATGGCGATTCTCATTTCTTCATCTTTATTTGATTTTTTTTTGTGTTTATTTTCAATATTGCTTTTCAATCCGATATTGTATTATGTATTTTAATGTGTAGATTCACAAACACCACCGTGTACATCAGGCACGATGGGCGATATTTCCTATTGTTTTATATCTAATTTTGCTATACTAATGCTTGGAATATCGTTCTGTTTGAGTTTCATTCGGCTCGGATTGAAATTACGGCAGTCTGAATCTCATCATTATCTGTGTAGTGATACTTTATTTCGCTTTTTATGTGATAAGAAAGGACAATAACTGGGATTGTTTCTTGTGGTCCTTA
This sequence comes from Dictyocaulus viviparus, assembly GCA_000816705.1. Taxonomy (NCBI): domain Eukaryota; kingdom Metazoa; phylum Nematoda; class Chromadorea; order Rhabditida; family Metastrongylidae; genus Dictyocaulus; species Dictyocaulus viviparus. The sequence continues at coordinate 28,368 of KN716896.1, read as the reverse complement.
TTGCGTTTATAACTACGTTTTAGCAAAGCTTTAAGCTTGGCAGTCTCTGGAACAGTTGAAATCACAAATAATTTCGCATTTTTACGTATATGGAACCTAGATTTAATTTAAACATGTTAGGCACACGGCTTTTATAGTGCTACTGAAGGTGGGATGTTTGATGGAAAATCGCGGATGGTATTGGAATGAACAAGTGGTATAATGATATATCTCAAACCAGGGTAACAACACCATTATATCAACATAAGAATGAATAAATATATAAATAACGAGTATTTCGAAAAACATGGATTAGTTGGATTATCGTTTAAAATCGACAGTGTTAAGCGACATCAGTAGAACTTTCATTTGTCTTCATTGCGCCTGAGGATAATCCTATATTGGCTCGGGCTCGTTTGCAATATTATTCGTATCAAAGTTAAATGATGTTCCATAAATTCGATAAAGAAACCGTTGTTGAATACGGGGGCGCAGTGGCTCAGTGGTGGAGATGCAGCAGTGGCACGCCGACCCGAATCAGTTCGCTACTGTCCCGAGGCCTACCAGCCCGTCATCCCTCCGGGGTCGGTAAATTGGTACCAGAGAAATCTAGGTAAGATAACTGGCAACAACCTGACATAGCGCAAGTTTGATGAGTCGTTGAATGTCATATTATCACTGAGTGTTTCTATATTTATTTTTTTACAGCATATCTGCATTGGGTTATTAACCATCTTCGTCGTATTGTGCCAGAGACTACATTTTGCGACGATAATTCAAAAAAACAGGCTATTGAAATTTTAGAAACCCTACATGTAAATTATCAATTCTTTAGATATGTTATAGCTGATGAGTTTTTAACGCGTTCTTTTATATCTTTAAAATGTTTTTCCATGTAGGATGTGTATCGTGCGATTGAATTATATCAAGACTTTTCAACAGTGGAGTCATTCAAGTACCTGAAGCAGCAAATGGCAACAAGAGAAGGTTTCTTATCGGAATTCTCTCGACATGTCTGGAAAGGTGTGCTACTAGATTCCTATTGTTGCATTTTTTGTTTTCATGAGTATTTGTATTATCTCAGAATACTATGGACAACTTGAAACTCTTCAATCATCAGATAACGTTCTTATTTCTGAACTAGTACAGTATGTTTTGCTTCTGTTACTGTTTTATGATGTAGGATTGTGATTGAGTAGAAAAACGTCTCACATAAGCCTTTATTTAGGCAGTTACTCAGCTGTAGTAGTTTGGACTTCCGAGCTATCATATTCGTGCGCACACGAATGGGAGCTTCAATTCTGACAAGTATTTTAAACTCACATCCAGATTTAATGTCTCGTAATTACAAAGCTGAATTCATCTCAGGTAATATTTAATATAATTGTGTAGTAAATACTTCAGGTGGCTACATCTGGTCCTCTGTGTTTTAAAATTATTTATGTAATGGCAACTTATTTTCAGACATTTAATGATAATGATTGTGATTTCATGTTGAAAAATGAATGCTGATATCCAATTGGAAATAGTGATTCGTTTTATAAATATTCAAAGGCATTTCGTAAAAGTATTCGTTTACCGACTGAAATATTGTTCTCTATGGTTTTCTTTCTGCTCCCGCAGCCATTTCTTTACCACCAAAATTATAGTTTTGGCTTGCTTCTGTGTATTCATAGTCATTTGAAGAGTCTTTGTACATCTCAGAATTTTATTCTTCGTTCTCCAAATTAGTTTGAAGAATATTGGTTCTCATGTTCTATAAATACAGTAATACTATATGTGTACCAGTTTACCAGTAAATTTATTGATCTTTTTCTATTTTCAGGATTCAGCAAGAGTTCTTCTGAAACAAATAAACGCGAGCAACTTGAAAAACTTAAAAGGTATTGTCTTTTAGATTTCATAGGATGGTTGTGGTATTATCGATATCTTTGATATCGATGAAATAAGTTAAACAAATGACTTCGAAGACTTTGAAACGTCAGAGAAATTTCATTGATGGTCCGTGATGTTTGATCTAGTGATGTATATTGTTCATAACTTAAATGATATTTGTCCGTTCTATTCTTGTATTATTATTATTTCTACTATTCATAACTTTTAGTAATTATATTTATTTTGAATTTTCCTTGATTTATCACATACATCTACTACGCACATTTTTGTAGCTCTATTATCACTCAAACAATTTGAATTATCAATTTCATCAAGTTTTATTTTTAGATTTGCAGAAGGAGATACCCACGTGTTAGTATCAACGTCAGTTGCAGATGAAGGGCTTAGTATTTTCAAATGTAACTTGGTAATAAAGTATAATTATGCTACTAATGAAATAGCTCATGTGCAACGTTAAAGGTTTTTTTTCTCTTTCTTTTTTGTTTTTTTCATATGTGATGCTTTGTTGATTGTGATTTGATGCTTTTTCATTTCTCACTGACGTTCTTATCGTTTTTTTAAGGACGTGGTAGGGCAAAAAACTCGAGGAGTATTCTCATAACTCAAAACGTCAAACTTAAGGAACAAGAGCAACGAAATATTTTAAAAGTTAGTCGCTTTATTGATTCATGAATTTTTTAATTCGTCAGCTAATATTTTTCAGGAAAAACTGATGAATAATGTTTTGGACATATTCCTTGAAAAAAGACTTGATTTGAAAATGCTTGTAAGTGATTTAATGTAGTACAAGAGTTCATTTTTTGATATTTTAGTTGGATTTCTGAGCATGACATTGTAGGTTAAAAAGGCTATCGAAGAAATTTGGACAGATATCCAAATGGATGAGGCGTCCTCATTGCATAATATAGCTACCCAAAATTCCTCGAATATATTGTACAAAATTTTATGCAGGTTTATATCAAAATAGACTCGTGTTCGAAAACAGACCTTGATTATATAATTTTTACTGTTTGTAGCAAATGCGATTCCTTTTTGTGTAACTCTACGGACATAAAGGTCTATAAAGATTCGCAGTATTGTGTTTGTGATCCTGATTTCTGGTCAAGGACACGTAATGAGGAGTTAAGTAGTGATTCCAGAGAGGCAGTTTATGGAGCTGTTGCGAAAGTAAGTGAGATTTAAACAAATTAAAAGTGTCAACCAAATGGGTCCATGGTTTCTAACTATTTTTTCAACTAATCTCTCACTCGTTTCCTTGGTTTGCGCTACAGTTTCCAACTGACATAATAGTCGTGATACGGTTCATAGGAGAGATATGTCAAGTATACCCTATGCACCATTTTCCAAAATGACTGAACCACACGTATTTTTTTATTCTTTTTGGAGCTTTTATTTGAACTTTTTAACAAGTTATTTGTAAATTTTTTACTCTGGTTAAATACTTTTTTCTTATAAAAAATTTTAAAAAATAAAAAATTTCTATAAAAAAATTAAAAGAAACCAGTACCTATTGGTTTCACTACTTATTGATTGGATTGAAAATATACCTATTGTGAAATAGAATTCAGCTAATCTGGTGAAAATCATTGAATATGGACTTTTCAGATACTTCTGATTCATACAGTTGTCATGTGATTTGTTATTAATAAAGAATCAATTTGGACTTTGAAAAAGGATTTTCAGTTACGTCATGATTGCGCATGGTTTTTTCCATTGCCTCTCTTGAGCTGACTATGGCGCGAAGTACAACGATTTTGGGGCTGTAATTAATAAAGTTCAGCGAGAGTTGCGGACTCCAACCCAACGTTTGAACGTTAAAACGACGCTACACAGTGTTGCCCGTGCTTCTATGCTTCCGAAGTCGATGAGTTTGTATGAAGATCATTTACGAGGGTAGAGCCGATTGAATAGGAATTGTTGACCTCAAATTATCTTACAGATTGCATTCGCGTTCTCCACCTCTACAATTCATGAAATCTAAAGTGTAGAGTACTACACAAATGTCAGCTCATAATGGTTTTGTAATTCCTTTTTGCACATTTTACACGATTCTTTAGTTAGAGTTTTATTCGTATGCGGCGAAGCCTTCAACACCCTGTATATTGGCTCTGGCTGTCTTATGTTTATCCCAAATTTAGGTGATGTGCCTATTAAATATAGAAAAGGAATACAAACTATCGTATCGATGGCAATACGAAGCAGAGAGTGTCTATGAGAGCGAAGTCAAAGAGTTTTGAGAGGAAGTGAAGAGACAGTGAGTTGATAAAAGTCGTATGGTTGGTGGATGAATTGAAGTAAACCTATACCTCTAACTAATTAGAATGGTGTGATAAGTGATGGGTTTTTTTCATCATTGTGTCGTCAGAGCGGTGATTCATTGCAAAATTGCGAGAAAAGTAACAAGCGTTTGCTACACTTTGGCCCAATAACGAGACACAAAAATGTTTGTACAGCAAATGTTTACTATCATGCGATGATAACTTTCGTGTCAAGCCTTTCCTCATCTAATGTTTTTATTGAATTTTCATCGGTATGTAATGTTAGAGGATGAATGGGCACACCGAAACTAACAATAGTATTCGAATTGTTTAGTACGAATCTTCTCTCTAGTCTTTCCACATTTACGTGTCATAGTTTGGGTCTACTAGTTTAGCAGCTTGTCCATACCCGTCTTTCGTAGTGCCGTCGAATCGGCGAATATATTAAGTTCATTAAAAAAGAGCTCATTTATTTTGCGGCATTTCATCGTTGTAGCGTATGTCCAGCTTGTAGAACTCATCCGTAGAATTCGTATATTATAATCATATGAAGCTTGCTAATTTATTTCAGATTAAACAAAAAGTTTGTTTTTCTATGTTACGCATACATCCAATTGCGAGTTCTTGGGCGATTCATCTTTAGATACAATATGGTATGGATTGAATTGTGATCGCCTTGACAAATTCACTTTTATCGGGCCTTGTAGTTGTGGAAAGATGTCATAGTTCTAGGTCACCACGGTTCACATCTTCTGACGTCTGTGGTCTATGCGTTTTGAGTATGTATCGGGCTTCTTTACGTCTGCGAAAATTGTACTTTATCAATTATTTGAAGACTATTTTGATTATATCTTTGTTTAGCAATACTCGAGGTTGGTAAACAGTGTTTTATTGTAAAGACAACACAACACACAGATAGGTTAACGTTTCGGCAAAATCGCCTTCATCAGAACCTAAAAAGTCTATGCCAATTGTGTGGTCCGTTCAATCAAACATTATCACTAGCCGTGCAAAAGAAACACCCCAACACGCAGTCAAACCCACATTATCCCAAGTATTTGAGGAATAACTTGCGGTGAGGAATATATTGGTGAAACGGGTCGT
>KN716895.1:7767-18685 GCA_000816705.1 Dictyocaulus viviparus | reverse complement strand
ACGCCGGCCGATTCAGTTCGTGGCCGCCCCGCCGGCCTACCTAGGCCGCCATCGTTCCGGGGTCGGTAAATTGGTACCAAAGGGGTCTGGGTAAGATAACTGGCACTGACTTGGAAAAGAGTGGACAACTCAAGTTATCGTATATACCAGGCACGCATGCAACCGCCTCCACGAAATCACGTTGAACATGAATGCGGGGGCGCCTCCCACCACAAGGGATTGATCAATGCCAACAATTATCTTATCATTTATCGTTCTACAGTTTTTTTCGTCCATCTGTCGTCTTTTCTTCTTATTATATGACCAGTCCATCTATGTTTTGCTTTTTACACATGTTCTACTAGATCTTGCAGACGAGATAATTTTCTAATTGCAGTACTGCAGAGTCCAGCTTCATGTTATGTTCGCCGGTTATATTTAGGAAGAGTTTCTTCCGAGTGCTCTCTGAGTAAATCGTAAAATCCTCGACGTGGTTGAGGTATCAACCCAGGTCGTGGATGCGTATCAAGGCGCCGGGAAAACTATAGAGTCGAAAAGGTGAGCACGTATTTTTAGGTCTGTTAATTGATCGGTGACCTGTTTTAGAGGTCTAAATACAGCCCATGCGGCTCTCCTTTTTCTTCTTAATTCTTTTCTCATATCGTTCTCCATATTCATAGATCGCCCAAGGCATACGTAAGATTTGGTTTCTTCTATTTCGAAATCATTAATCTTGATTCGATGTCCATCTCACTATGGGTTTTTCATGAATTGCGTCTTCTTCCTATTTACTCGCAGTCCTATTTTCTTCCCAACTTCGCTCAAATCGTTCAACATCATCTCTGCTTCCTCTGTGCTCGTCAAAAATAGGGTGATGCAGTCCGCCAAACGAAGGTTTGATAAGAATTTGCCATCGATACATATGCCTCTTTCGTCCCAATCCAACTACCTCATTATCCATTGCAGAGTGGCAGTAAACAGCTTTGGCACGATTGTGTCGCCATGTTCAATTCCTTTTTTTATAGGAATGGTGGGGGTTTAATCGAAAAGCTGTATTATCGTTGTGCAATTGATAATAGTTGTCGAAAATTTTACATAGAACGGTTTCATTCCTTGATTGACAAGCGCTGACAGCACAGCTTTGGTTTCGACGCTATCGAATGTTTTTTCGTAGTCAACGAAAATGAGAATAAGAGGCAGGTGGTATTTTTGACAGGCCTCTATGGGCCTTGCCACCGTTTAGATGTCGTCCACACAGCAGAATCTATTGCAAAATCCTGCTTGTTCCACAGGTTAGCCTCATCCAATGTTGTTGTGGTGCACAACAGGATAATCTTCGTAAAGAGCTTGCAGAGTACACTCAATAAGCAAATCGGATGGTAATTTTCAATATCCCTTCGATTCCCTTTCTTATGTAAAAGGACCGTGCACGACGTTCTCCACTGATCTCGTATCTTTCCATTTTTAAGATACTTTGTCATATGGCATGCCAAAAGTGCTTGTAGTTTGTGACCACCAGCTCGAAGGAAGTCGACATTTATCTTGTCCGGTCCATATCGTATTACTAAAATATTTGTGGATAAGGAGTCTTAATATTGGAAAATTGCCATTTTATTGGAAGCTCACACCTATGCCGTGTTAGCCATAATAGTTAATGACCACTTGTCGGTCATTGCTCTCTTTTTAATTATTTCTTCTAATCAACATATAAGTTTATAAATATAAAATATAATATAAAAATATAAAATATGCCCTATTGCCTATACTTCGTTAGAATGAGCTTTTTGGAACCTACTCGTTCATTCACTTGATAAATATATCTGTTGTTATTTTTAATCTTCTCATCAATTCAATTTTCAAAAAGCTTCATTTCTTCCCAAAGTGCTTACTGACACCTTAGTGCAAGGTCGACTATGGTGACCAATTAAGATAGAACCAGTCCTTATTTTCAGCCGAAGACAATATCCTGCAAATGCCATAATGCCCAAACTTTCCTTCTACTTCAGTTTTGTAAGCATTTCATTTTGATTTCGTCTACAATAAGTATGCAGCAGCTGTAGCTCAATGTCTTGTACCTGCGGACAGTCCTTTGGTTAATTGCAAAATTTAAAACAGACTGGACTCAAACCTACATCTAAAACGCCTTGCCTAACGTGCCACCAATCACATTATTATTACTTTACTAAGAGTTTCTATCCGCTTCATGGTATTTTGGAAAGGTGGTTATTTGTTGTGCTAATGTAGACGCTAATAATTCTAGCTCAATAGCGTCATTTCAGTGGATCACATCCTCTTTTAAAACGCAGTTCTGACCTTTCTGATTTTAATTCTGAAGCTTCTAGATTTGTAGTTGTCACCATTATTATTTTTCAGAAAGAATTTCAAGATTCAATATCAGCGTCATTTTGCTACTGCTCCCAATTTCTTACAAAAGCTTCTTCCAAAATCAAGGTGACTGTGTTGGTTCGTCGTGCTTGTGTGCTCTTCGTACCTTAGCCTGCCACGCGGGTCTTTATTTAGATCGCAGCTTATACCTCAAACTTGGGTAATTAAACCTTCATATAAAACATAACAGTAATACAATAACAACTAATAACGAAAACAAGAACAATACAATATAATATTCGGTAATTCTAAGATGACAAAGAGGTGGCTAGACAATTTATCTGATACTGCTGTCATTGAATGGGTGATTGTGATTGATTATCAATGTCAATGCTTTGGGCTGAATGGTGATTACGACATGAAACAAGCGATATTGGATCAACTTTAACATGACTAATTCTTTAACATGAGCTTCATGAAGTATGAATGACTATTCATATGATAAATCTATTCATTTAATGAGTAGTTGGAGCCATAGAAATAGAGAAGAACTATAGAAAATTATTACAGTACAGAAATACATCAGTTTAATACCTTTCATGATAATATAGAAGTAATGGACAAAGAACAAATAGGAAAGGATTTTGCGGCACGGAAATTTGGGTGTGGGACGTACCGCTCTTGCGCAGGGTCATAAACAATGTTGTTATAATGGTTATATGTGGCTGATGGGCGTGCTTTCCCATGCCTATGTGATCCTTATTATGCGAAAGATTGTGATTGGTTAGTAGAGCGCTGCACACATTGATCGATTACTGGGTTCAAGTAGCAAGATTTGGTGGTATAGTAGTACATTTGACACCTAACGACAGATATTTGTCACATATAAGTAAGCAATCATAACCACCGTTGTGGAGGATGTTTGCTACAGTGACAAGTTGAAGCATTTTTTTGTATCCTGATAGAGAAAAGTATTCATTGAAGCCCAATGCATTACAATTAATAGAATATATTGTTTTTGTTTATTTGCGCTGCTGGTACTCGGTTTTAGATAAAACTTGCAGCAGTCGTGCGACTTAGATCAATGATTTCGGGATCAAGAGAAATACCCCTCGCTAATGTAATCACTCGTTGAGAAAACCTCCACTACAGACCACAGTCGCATAAGATAAATGAGAATAGAAAATGATCGAGCTATCTTATGTCATTAAAACTCGCTATCTATAGGTAATTGAATAATTCAGTAGGATTTATCCTATACTGCGTTACAATTCAGAATTTTAATTCAATTTGAATGAAGCTCCATTAAAATGCAATTGATTTGATCTTGTTATATTTCGAAGAACTTTGTTAGAAACGCTTTCCCACATTTGAGTCGACCAGTTGGCCATAATTGCGTTCGTTGTCTAAGAAGAATTTCCACATAAAACGTCAAATTTTCAAACAAAATGAATTCTTACTATGACACTTCCAGATATAATCGTGTATTTCGAGTCGATGGATTTGTAATTCGCCATATTAGCAGGTAGATCGCACATTCCATTCATTTCAATACGTATGTTTGTCACTATTTCACCAATTATTACGCAATTCACCTTCATCATGTTTAGCGTTGTAATATAAATAGGTCGAAGTTTTTACACATTATTTAAGTTTTATTGTTTTTTGCCCGTAATGTCAAGAATTTTTCGAATGTTTAAAACCAATGGTGGAATAAAATCTTTCTAGAATTTTTTCTCGTAATCAATACCGCACTATCTATTTGTTACTTGGTCACTTAAGGGTCTCGTCGTCATGGGCAGTATTGGCCTCAGCAGTCTTCCATTCGTTTCTTTCTTGCGCCATTGCCTTTAATAGTGGTGATCTTTTGCGTACATGGCGAGAGTAGCGAGAAAAATTCCGTGGACTTCTTAATGTTGACAATTGCGAATATAGCTTTCTGACATTCCATCGAATATGTTTAAACATCTTACAGATCGCTGACCAGAGGGCTTTTGTAGTAATTTGGGTTCCACTCCACACTTTTTTCGTCTATTTGTCATTGTCTGTTTTCATAACAATGCCAGTCACCTATGTATCGCTTTTGCCCTGTATTGCTCTGAGTCTTGCAGACGAGATAACTTTCGGAAGTCAGTGCAGCGGAGTCCAGCTTGTTGAGCTGTTCGTCGGTTATATTTGGAAATACACCTGACGAAAAATTGACCAAATCAAAGTAACCATTTAGTTGTTGACAGTCTGGTTATCCAACGTGTGGTGAAAAAACCCGTGGCAATGATAAGTAACCTTATACCAAACTTGCTACCTTTCCAGCCATTCTATCCTAGCGTTCATGTCACATATCAGTCCCACCACTATTGTACCACTCTGATAAGGTAAAGCTATAAAAGCAAAACTTCACTTTACCTTGCCTTACTTGGACTATTTTTATAACTAATTTACGAAACTGCATTATAGGGGGATTTTACAGGAACTTCAGTAAAGAAGATCTTCAGCTGTAAACATCTGCTTGACCGTGTCTTTTGGAAACCCTACTTTCTGGAGTGTATAAATAGAGCGCCACAGAAAGAACAGTGTTCAAATGTATTGTTTCCTTGCCTCATCACTTGCATTTGTATGAAACACACCATAAAACGTGCACATATACATAGACTCACACATCATGAAAATTTACAGCATAAAGTACCAATGTGCAAAATCTTACTCTACAATCATCCTCCATGGCGTATCGTAGGCATCTTTGAACAGCTAGAGCTTTTTAGCGCCGTGGTAATATACGTGATAAACGGTATTGATGAAGATAACGTGGGTTGATGTACAGCTCCATGGTAACCAATATTTCCTTTGATAGGTCGGTTAATTAGTAGCCAAATTATCTAGGAGGCCAAACAGCGCTGACTCGGCGACAATTGAACATCTTAAGTAACTGTATAGACCACTCTCATTAAACATTGTCTCCTTGCTTTAGCATCAATGTTTCTCTAGCGATTCTTGTTACTCCCATGCATTCACTAATAATGAACCATCCCTCAATATAATGATAATCATATATATCATCCATAACATTCTCATAGGATAAAGGTATGAAAGGGTTTTAACCCTTCATCCATAATCTTCTTTTACTTATTCTTCTTCAAACTTTTCTTCTACTTTTTCTACTTATTGTTGGAGTTATTTATTGTTGGACCTCATCACACTTGTGCTCTTCCACTGACTATACCTCTCCTCACTCTCTCTCAGGAAACTACTCTTTCTCTTGAACCATACGTTTTCTATTCGTATCGCCACCGATAAGATATTTTTTATTCTTTATCTACTTTATAATAAAGGTTTATTATCCAAGTTCAAGGCAAATCACGCAACTTTGAAAAACCCTAAGGTTACCGAATCCGAGCTAACATAGTTTCATGGTATAGCCATTCTATCCTTTTTTTCTATCTGTTAATATATCGTGTCGCTGTTTCGTGTAATAATTAAAATGACGGTCTAATTACCGAGATTTGAGAGTTCACCACGACATCTTCAACTAAATGTGCGCGCACACATACACAATAGGTCCTGCGTGACAGCATCACCAAACGATCAAATTCCGAATCTAAAACACCTTTCAAGCGCTCTTCGAGTAGTTTGTAAAATCTTTTACTTGGTTGAAATAACATCCCAAGTCTCAAACGCTGGGAAAAGTGTGGAGTCGAAATGGCAGTATGCACTTCTATTACACCATGAATTCTACATGAACCCTGAATTCTTCTTATTTATTCTCATTTCTTGCCTCTTCTTCGCTTAGTCCATTTCATTCAACATGATCTTTGCTTCTTTTATACATTTTCAAAATGAGATGATATCGTACGCAAAACGAAAGTTTGATGGAAATTTGTCAATAATACGAAGCCATATTTTATCCCAATCTAACGGCTTCATTATACACTGCGAGTTGCCGTCAAAGAGCCATCTTTTGATAAAGAAATGATAAGAGTCTAGTAAAATTTTTGCCTTTTGTCAAGCGATTTCACATAGTACTGTTCCACTTCTTCAATGGCAAGCGGTGACAGCAGTGCTCTTGTTTTGACGCTGCCGAATGCTTTTTCGCAATCAATTTAGGTTAGGAGGAAGAGCAAACGATATTTCCGAACACCCGTATAACCATTACTACTGTCTCGATGTGTTCTGTTCAACAGATGCATTTCTGTTTTTTTTTTCTTTTTTTTTCATGTGCAATTCAATTTCTACAGTTCTGTTATGCCAAACGAAGTGATCTTCGTGAAGAGTTTATACAGTGCATTTAACAAGCCAATCAGAAGGTAGCTGTGAATATTGATTCGGCTTCATTTTTTTGCATTAGGATCGTGTGCGAACCTCTACACTGAACTGGCATCCATTCTAAAGGTATCGCTTTATATCGGTGAGAGAGCTGCATATATCTAGTAGTTACCAGCTCGTGGAGAATCAGCTTTTTGTCGGATCCAACTGTGGAGCTGTGCCACTTTTAACGTTTCTTTCGCAATGCAAAGTTTAAAAGAAAGGATTGTAAGGCGATTCATCTTTGAAAACGCATTTGAAAACCTACCAGTCAAATTTTAGAGCAGAAAAGATTGGTGCAGAATTTTTGCGTTATGTCTATGCTTTATTCTGTATGATGGAGTAAAATGGTTGGTATTTTCTATCCGAAGTGATATCGAAACACGGTAATCGATCAAGTCTTCACAACATTTCTTTAAACATGTCTCTTTTTGTGCTGCATCTAATAGCATTTCTTGTTTCTGTCTTTTGAATCTTTCTGCAACATTTTTTCCCAATAGGTTGGAATGTCAAAGTCACTACCAGCAATGTCAAAGTTGCAGTTGGATCTAATATCAGTCATTTGGTTTCTGTTTCTTTGGTTGTCGTCTAAATGTGTTTTGATCCTTCTAATTGGTACGAAGCATGTTTAGTACATTCTTAGGCATTTCATACGCAACTCATAGTCTTCGGTCCAGTGTTCTCTCATCCACCAATCGTGTGTGTGGTGGTATAGGATATATTGAAAACGTTTTCATAGTATACCACTTCTTTCCGTGTGATAACAGATTTTCTTACATATCATTGAAATTCTTTAGAAGGAAAGGGCGCTAATCAAATCGGATGCAAAAAGATCGTACTAGTATCAACAAAAAGGAACCACCTTCTTCGATCTCCGCATAAATCCGCTTGGCTTCATTTTTTGACTAAATCTTTCTTATCTAGTGCAGTAAATGGTAAACAGCAATTTATGATGCTGATTCTCTTATGTCGCCGTGGTAGGAAGTGTGGTTAAACGTTGAGATAAGGTCTCACAACAGTCGAAAAGGTGGAAAATGAATGGGTAAAAAGTTGTCTCGAAAAAAAAACTGAAATTTAGGTGGAAATATTTCTAACAGTAGGAAACGTATTTCATGCTTATAGAAAAATATGACATCTACATCCTACATCTCAGTGAGATAGGATGTTTAATTGACACTAGAGTAGATTGCAAAGTAGCTATCACGTGGGTGCACTGAAGCATCACTAGTCGCCAAGCTTTTGATAAAATCATGTAGTCATATTAGTACTACGTAAAAGATAAGGTAATACAGGTTTTGAAGAATTATTAATGCAAGATAAGATAAATCCAATTTCGCAATCTTTTCAATGTGGCATAGTGGACATCACTGTACGAAAATTTCCTCTACACATTGGATTTTGTCAACCACTATCCACCCATGAAATAGGGCTTATGACTCCAGATTTCTATGGTACCAAGATGTCGGTAACGTAAGTTTGACTGAGGTAGCAGTAACCGTACACTGATTGGAGCCTAAGCATCACAACGACATCGCCACAGTCGTAAAAAAATATATTCTTCCTCAAGGAATAATTTACCATTCTCTCTTCCTAATTCTCGTATCCGAACTTTTGCTGGGGGTCCGGCCCTGTTGTAATCAACCGATCAGGGTGAAGGTTTTCGCTCTATTCTACAGACGCTGCCCATAGCATAGGTAAGTGATACAACTGACGCCACGGCTCTCTCGATGTCATGTGGTTTCTAGCAGTATGGCGTGAGTGTTCCTCTTATAAACGAAATGTACAAAGGCTATTAACCTTATTAACACGAAGCATCTAGTATTTCCTCTACATTCTATTCGTATGACCTTCCTTTCATCTCACAATTGATCGCCATTATGTTGTTAAATATCTTATTGCAGTACTATGTTGAGCATCATAATATTATTATTATTGCACTATCGCATTATTATTATGCTGTTATTTGTTTAGTGGCATATTATTAATAATGGATTTTTATACCAAAGTATAAAAACAAAATTTGAGGTAGAATCCCCCAAGTTTTGGACAAACCATACGCCTACCAAACTGAAGCCAATATAGCAGTGTTTTGCTCACGTCTATACTGCCTCGGAAAAGCCTTCTAAAATTTTCCTGTGCGCGTTTTTTTGTATAGAGATAGAGACTTCGCATCCGATTTAGTAGAAAAAGATGCAAAAAAGAGAAAAACACTATTATCAACGGAAAGCCTCTATTGGATTGATATATAACTTTTTTTCTATTGCTGGAACATTTCTGTTGAATAATCAACGACTTTTTGACTGAGATATTTATGATGAATTTCAGAAATTGTTGTCCATCGCCAGCACCCGTTGTATCAATAACTTTCTCGCATTTTAATGGATCGTAGCTGATTTGAACATTCAACTGTTGGAAAATTGAGGAAATAACATAGTTTGCAAGAAAAGCCCTTCGACCTCGCTGATAGAGAACCTCCTCAGCCTAGAAATGTATAATAAAGAAAAGCAAACGCGACAAAGATGCCGATGGTGTTCAGAGAATAAAACAAATTTCGATTAATACGCTGTGCAAATATAAAATTAGAAGTTGCATGGAAATGTAATTTTTAATTGAGGTGAAAAATTTGAAATATGCAAGAGCTTGGCACCTTTTCTTACTAGTAGTTGAAATAAATTTTAAACATTCATCAACTTACAGTATTCATAATTAGCCTCGAAACAAATGTTTCAGCCTCACTCTTGTTTGTAGAACCTCACCCTGTGCTTGGTGCCTTTACCCTTGCTGTAGGATCATCAGAGTACACCATTATTGGTGGTAGTTTGAAATCACTCAAAGTGAAATTTAAGCTTTTTGCTAAAAAGTGTTGGTAACAGTTGTAATTATGTTATAAATTAAAAATGACAAAGAGTTTTCTTCTTATACTTTTTTATAAAGAGTCGAAGCTGCAGCACTTAGATACAGCTTTTCATTGAATTCTTACCACACTCATGGAGTGGAAGCTTAATTGGGTAATATCATGTTGGAAAATGGAAAAAAATAAACAAAAAGTGTCGACTTAGAAGAAATTCAATTTTACTTTCTACAACCATCCAAACTTGATGGACGTGCAGGTGATTTGTAGCCAATACTTGCATTCGCCATGAATGCAAATTGAAGATTGTGGGATGAACCTAACGTGCACCATTTTATTTCAAAACGATTAAATGGACGACCAAGGCAAGTGGCAGAGAAAGTAAGCTGCAGCTTGTGCTACTAGTGAAGCCGTACCAAAAAATATCCAGATATTGTAAATAACTATACAAACTCTATAGATAAATTTGCAAATAAGCCATTTAATAATCTAGGTGCCTTAAAAATCAGTAAAAATAAGTCGAAAAAATAAATTTTTGTTTTGTTAAATATTTCCTTACCTTGACCTGCTAAAATGACACCACATGCATCAACAACCGAAAATTCAGCTAGATAAATCAAAAAGAAACCAAGTTTTAACAGCATTACCTGAGACCTAAATAGCACTAAAAATCTTACTGTACGTTTTTCGAAAAAGTTTTTTTTCTGTTTGTGTCAAGTGGACTTCGGAGTTTGGTAGCC
This sequence comes from Dictyocaulus viviparus, assembly GCA_000816705.1. Lineage (NCBI taxonomy): Eukaryota > Metazoa > Nematoda > Chromadorea > Rhabditida > Metastrongylidae > Dictyocaulus > Dictyocaulus viviparus. The sequence continues at coordinate 8,494 of KN716895.1, read as the reverse complement.
GTTAGGTTTGCTTCGAAATTAGGAAAAAACTTGAATAATTAAATCTTTTTTTAACAACACAAGAAATATCACATAGAGATTACAACAAAGATAAACCAAGATTATGCGTAATGTGATTATCGTAGAGGACTCAGGAGAATGTGTTTATGAAATTAGATAACAATTATCAACCAGACACAAAGGTAAGAATGATATATCAAGAGCAAGAAGAATACGTCATGAATTATGGAAATTGTATTATACTTTTAATGTAATGAGATAAAGACAACCAATTTCATAGCAAAGGTGAAGAAGATTGTGTGAGAGGTCATAAGTGACGAGTACAGAGGAGATCTTTATTGTAACTGCTTGTATAGGGAATGGGTGGAGACTAGAGATGTTGAAATAGTGTTTCTTTTTGATGTCGGTACCAGAAGGCCAATCACGATGTCAAAATAATCATGACATTTTATGAATTGGGAAATTTGCACTATCACTCGCCTCTCCACCACTTCAGCTTTCGATACGATGACTCAGAGACTTGGACATTACGAAAGCAGAATAAACGTTCATTGAGCGCAATACAGCGCTTTATCAAGAGGGTAATGCTTGGCGTTTTCCGCATCACACAAGTGATAGAAGGAATACGACGTTTCGATCTACGTCAACGATTGAGAATCAGAGACGCAGCTGTGCACACCAAGCTATCCAAGTTAGGTGGGCCAGACACGTGATGTGCATGGATGAT
>KN716894.1:19035-41239 GCA_000816705.1 Dictyocaulus viviparus | reverse complement strand
CTAGCTCCGCTGAGGACATCGTATTCATTGCACTAAACATCAAGCAAAACGAATTTTGGACTCCGTAGTTATCTGAGGACGGATCGCCTTAAAATTGAAAATAGGATGACATTTATCAGGAATGAATACGCTTGATGCACCATATATGCTCTACCATAAATTTTGTTCTAGAATGCTGAACCTATGTAATAAACGACGACTCATGCGAAGAAATAATCAGTCCGGAAAATATACTAAAACATGAAAATGAGCAGAAATTTGTTGTGTTTGTAGTGAATAAAAGTGGTACAAATTCTTGTTGTACTGCTACAGTAATAATTGGGGATTGAAAAGTGATAACATACTCATATTGGACCATTAAGAAATGGATTTTTAGAAAATGTATTGAGTAGTATATTGTGATAGCATGTGATTATGTCTAAAGTATGGATTAAACCAAAGGCTTTTCAGATGCTGATACACCGATTAACATCTTATACGGTGACAATAATACGTAAATCTAACACGTTTGTTGGCAAAGGAAAACCTACGCTTGGAATACGACGGGAAACTATAAACGCTTGGGAACGAAGAGCCCCATTGGCTCCTAAACATGTAAAGAAACTCACTAGATGTGGAGTCGGCGTACTTATTCAGCCAAGTAATCGGAGAGCCTATCCAATCCAGGTGAACTGTGTTTTATTAGTTTCTTATTATGCTTGCACTCCGATTTTGTAAGCTCATGTAGCTTTTGTAAGTTGTGAAGCTTCCTACGCTTTTATCCATCCTAGTAAGATTAGTTACTTTATTGTCTACGTCCATTCAAGTATAGGTACATTGCAAGTTGTTGGTAGTAAATTGGTTCTACTTCAAATATGGTATAGTAGCAATTTAGCTATTTGTTATCAAAAACAACTTGATTTCCATTTCCTTTTGCTTGCTTATATTTGTCACTATAATTTTTTAGCTATTAAATATGGTTAGGTTTTTCTCGTATCGGTTGGTAATTCACAGAACAAAAAATTGCAATGTAACGATTTTTAACTCATCAATCACCGTGTTTTAATCCAACAGTATGTAATTTGGCTGGTCAAGTTTATTCGGAATTTTAAGGATTATATATCTGCGGGTGCTATTGTTCGAGAAGACCTTTCTGATGCTCATCTTATCATCTCAGTTAAACAGGTTTTTGTGCTTCATAATCTTTTCGTTTTGTTTGCTATTTATTGTATTCGTATAGAATAAGTGGTTCATCTCATAGGTCCCAATCGATCAACTTATACCTAATAAAACATATGCATTTTTCTCTCACACCATCAAAGCGCAGCAAGACAACATGGAGATGCTAGATACGATTCTGCAAAGGGTGTTTCTTTCTTCTTGTTGTTGTTTTAGTCAACTTTTTGTTATGTGTGATTTAGAGAATTAGATTGATTGATTATGAAAAAATTGTTGATGAGCGTGGTAAGCGTCTGGTAATGTTTGGGAAATGGGCTGGAAATGCAGGTTTTATAGATATCCTTCATGGCCTTGGTTTAAGGTAAGCTAATTTATGAAGCCCACACTTTATTATGATTTTCATATGTTTCTTGAATTGATTACAGGCTATTAGCCCTCGGTCATAATACGCCATTTCTTCACGTAGGTTTAGCTCATAACTACAGTGATTCTCATATGGCAATAAATGCTCTACGTGATATTGGCTATGAAATTGCACTCGGAAGAATGCCACGGTGAATATTATTCGTTTAATACGATATGTGCGCAGTATTTTTTGTAGTAGATTGTTATGAGTTGCATAGTGAAATACATTAGCTAGTTTTTAGATCGTTGGGTCCATTAGTTTTCGTATTTACTGGTTCTGGTAACGTCTCTCAAGGAGCTCAAGAGTTGTTTCAACATTTACCTCATGAATTCGTTGACGTATCTACACTACCTAAAGTAGCTCAAAAGGGAGGTATATATTGATTTCGTATTTAAAAAACTCGTACTGATCAGTCGTAAAACAAACAAACGTTTAGAATTATTAAAAGTTTAGTTCTACGCGGAAGTTTTCTCCCAATGATTTTTCCAGTTGGCTTATTTATAGCTATGTCAGTCAGCTATCTATGTCTTGTATCGCAAATTCTTGCCAATCTATAAAATGATAAAATGTTTGTTTCTGCTTACTGCTTTGTTAAATTGTCCACAATTTTGATGCAGTGAACAGTATGGGAACTTTTAATTTTAGCTAATAAAAAATGAAACTATGAAAACATGATGTTTATATGTCAATTCAATGTATAGACCGGGCTCAAATTCACTCACATCAACGACATCACGTTGTACACGAATGCGAAGGCGCATCTTACAGGGATTGACCATCACTAAGGCTTATATTTGTCCCAGCATTTTTGGTAGATTTTATTGCGATAGTTCTACTACAATATTGATAAAATTGATTTAAATTTAGCTTTGTCCTTTCGTAATGTATGGGACCACTTTGATTGATGTAAATTTAATCTTGATTTTTGCGTATTCTTGTAACATGCTTGTTGAAGTAACCATTCCAGAGTTAAACAAAGTTTATGGATGTGTCGTGACGCGAGCAGACCACTTAGTGGCAAAAAACGGCAGGTTATCCTGGTTTTTTGAAAAATACTAATAATGTTACAGTTAAAAGAGTTAATAATATTCGAATATTATGAAAATTATAAAGAAGCTTGGCTTCCAACTGGACTTACCTCTGGAGTCTAGAAATTTTTATTTATATGTTTATTAAGGTATAAGATCAAACACAAGAATTTTATGTGTAGAGAAATCTTAATGATATCTTCTAATCGGTCACAAAATGAGAGTTATCACGAACGAGATTGATAATGATAAATAGACTTAGTTCTAAATCACTTCAGACTTTGAAACTATTATCATACTTGGTTATTTTAGGTAAATATGCGCTTATTCATACGTAAATTTTTCTGTTGCAAATGAATCTCATCACTATTCTATTATTATCATCAGAAAAGACAAAGAAAAAATTCAGGAGGCCCCTTTAGTGTGCATGAATTTGAGAAACATCCGGATCGCTATATTTCGAAATTTGCCACAGAGGTTAGTGAAATTTTTGTAGTGGATTATGCATTGATCGGGCGTACATTTTTTATGGAATACATTGTAAAGTATTTATATTGCTTATATACTGGCAATAAAATCAAATTGAGATTGCCCCGTATGCAACAGTAATAATTAATGGAGTGTATTGGGATGCTCGAACTCCCCGGCTGATCACTATTCCAGATGCTAAGCAATTATTTACTCCTGTGCACAAGGTAAGATATTGATTCTCCAATTGGTGCTAGAAAGTTTACTTTAGTATTTTATCTTATCATGCCACCAAGGCGTTTTATATAGTGGTTTATGAGAAATATTAGAATGAACAACCTTATTTTGAAAAAGAAGTCAAAAAAAGAAGAAAATTTATTGAATACTAATGCCACGTGATGTAATAACTATCAGTGAATTCGATCTTTTAGTTGGATACGCCAGGCTGTCCGTCTTTACCTCACAGACTTGTCGCTATATGTGATATTTCTGCTGACCCTGGAGGTTCCATTGAGTTTATGACAGAATGCACTACCATAGATAGGCCTTTTATGATTTACGACGCTGATTTCCACACAAGTAGTGATAGGCATGGTTTCTTATTCTTAAACTTTGATTGTGAATAACATATGGAAAGCATCATTTTTCTGTTTCAGTTTTGATTGTCCTTCCGGTTGCCTCGTTTGCAGCATCGACAATATGCCGGCTCAGATGCCATTGGAGGCCACATCGCAATTCGGTGACTTACTCTACCCGTATATAATTGATATGGTGAGTACGACAAATATATAGTATGTGTATAGTGCGCTTTTTGGACCTGCAAAACATGTTTTGTAATAGGGAGACAAACTAATAGCTTTGTAGTACTCTATAGTTCTTTATTTGTTCTACCTGCTGGCTATAATTTTTAATATTTCTACAATTTCATTCCAACTATTTAATGTTGACCACAAAGCTCGTACTAAATGGCCACGTTGAAAGAAAGCGAAGACGTTTCTAAGTGTAAAAAACGACACATTTGCAGTTGAATTGCACTACTGACCAATCATTCGAACATTTGTCATGCAGACCTGAGGTGCACCGCGCAATAATTACTGACAATGGGAAATTGACAAAAAACTACGAGTATATTGCTGATTTAAGGAATGCGAAAAGTATGTAGGTTTTTAAAGTTGTTATCGAATAAACAGAAATGTGATGGTAGGCCAACCATGCTATACGGACCCCTTGTCTGTGAGGTAAGTCACACATCATCCATTTTAAATTGTCGATGTGACTTAGGGGATTCTTTGCATACTTCTAGTAAATTAAAGTGACTAATTTATGTTGAGTATTTTTTATCTTTTTAGGATTAACTTTTTACATTATTTATATGTACATTATTAATTAAATTGGACAACGATCGAATATATGGTCTTTGTGCATTGCTGTACCGCTAACCATTGCTCTACTCATATCATCAAAGATACATAATTTCTAAGTCAAACAATTATGTCTATGTCTAATAGCATCAATACTAATAATTATCTGGACAATTACGCGGAAGAGAATTTCACGTAATTTCAATCGAGTATTTATGGCATTCTCTTTACTTATATCGTTTTATTGCAAAAATGTTGACTTGTTGGAAAAAATACAGATATGTGAATATCTGACATTGACACAGAGTAATATAAACATTAAAGTGTTTAAATGAAAAGGTAGTTAGTTAGCGGAGAATATATCTTAGTTCCAACGAACTTTTAAAATGCATCAAGGAATATGTCCAAGATTAAATTTAAAAAAAAAAAAAACGAAAGAAAACGTGGCAGAAGAATTAGTTATCAAAGAATTTCGGGAAAGTAGACACGAGCTCAGTAAGCTTTTTTCTGTATATTTATTGTGCGAAACCTGAACATTGCAATCAATTCTAAAGAATTTCGCTCAATCCGACAACGAATTGAAGTGCTTAAATAGCTTAAGCTTACCTATTAAAAGCAGGCAAATATAGATATATTCCTTAGTGTTGATTAATCCCTTGTGGGGTGATTCGTGTTCAACGTGATATTGTGGGGATGGTTTAATGCGAGCCTCTATACAGTGAATTGAGCTGACCACTCCTCACCAAGCCAGTGCTAGTTATTTTATCAAGATTTTTCTGGTATCAATTTACCGACTTCGGAGGAATGACGGGCTTCGTAAGCCTGGGGGCGGCAGGCAGCTGATTCGGGCCGGCGTGTCACTGCGACACCTCCACCACCGAGCCACTGAGTACAAAAGTAAGTATAGTATCAATTGAGAGGAGCATAACGAATTTATTATCAACATAAAGAGTTTTCCTGAAGGGAATTATTTCAACTGGCAAGCGCAGTCAAGCTACAGATATGAGCCCCCAGCACAGTGATATTGCCATTTTATGTCGTGATAAATTATAAATAATTATAGTAATCTTATAGATTATGGGGGATGTGTACAATTATATCTAAAATGATTTGAATGTTCAGATCAAAGAACTGGATCGGACCAAATATACGTAGAAAACACGCCGTGTGAGGTTTTTCTTAGAATTAAGCAAGATTAATGTATCCTTACCAAATGATAGGAGTGTAGCAATTATGCAACTTCCCATCTAATTACCAATAATAAACCAGCACTCGATATGGTGATAATTATTTGTAACACTATGACTGGATAAAAGTATAAAACTTTGGCTTTTCATCCAGACTTATTCTTCGACATTTAATTGCTTGACTTTATTGCTCGGAATTTTACTGTTGGATTACTCAACAATTATTGTGCGACCTTGTCACACTTCTGCTCTTCTACCGACTATACCTCTCTTCACTCTCAGGAAAGAACTTGTGCTTTGTGCTTACATACGTTTTCTAATTCGTATCGCCATCGACACGATATTTTCTATTCTTTCTCTATTTCATATTTAAGGTTTATTATCCATGTTTGAGGTACATAACCGAACTTTGGCATAAACCATACAGCTAACGAACCTGAACCAACATTTGGAGGAGCTTCTTTTCAATTAAAGAGATTGAAATATATACTATTGTGTCTCTGGTTAAATGAATCATGTGGAAGGTCCTCGGATCTGGCTATTTACCGAAGCTGATTCACTGAGGAAATTGCTGCAGTTACTACCAAATAGTGGCTGTGTAAACACGACTATTGTACTTACGAATAAAAGCGATTTCAATACCATGAAATGCATATCTTTCGAATTAGTGAATCACGTTAGATATTTAGATTTAGATTGTCGTTTTCTCAAAAAAATATAACCTGAAGTTGAAAAAGTGGTGCTTAACTGCATTGAATTGCTTTGTCTAATATGCTACGAAAGGTACTAATAGAAAAGCTCTAGGGTTTTCGTTTAATAATTGTATAGAGTCTTCTGTACCCAACAAAGTAATACTTTTTATGTATAAATATTTTGTTCACCGTTATCAATGGGACCTATTTATTACTATAGTGCGGCTTTGGAATTTTCATGATAGTCTTTATGCAGAATAGCATAGTTCTTTAACGATGGTTATAATGATTGTTTTGCATGGATTCAGACGTTCATAATTATTTTATTATTTCTATCTAATACATTTGTTTGTTTTCGACCAAAATAAGCTATTGTGAAATAATCCAGAGAATATTTTATAATTTAATAAAAAATCGTTCAGTGCTTCCACACACAAATCCCATGTGAAGGGGGTTGATGGGAAAAAAATACTACTCCTTGGAGCTGGAATGGTCAGTGGGCCGTTCGTTGAGTTCTATTCGAAGCAGTCAAAAGTTGGTTGCCAAAACTCACTAGTGATTTGTTACTCATACATGAATGTTGAAGATCACTGTTTAAAGGTTCACGTAACAGTCGCTACAGAGTCGCGTGAAGATGGTCAACGTTTATCTCGAAGTGGTAATGTTACTCCCTTCGTAATTGACGTCAGAAACGAACATGATGTATTAGATCAGCTAATCAGGTGATTCAGCATGGTCATTATTTCCTTGGAGACGTCAGGTCAGGCATTAAAAGTACTCCAAGCGATGAACATATGTAATATATACCTCGAGAACATAGTAAATTTTTGGTGTGTATTATTTAATGAATTCTGTGTTGTAATTAATGTTGTAATTATATGATATTTTTAGAGATCATGATCAAGTGGTGTCCTTACTACCTTATGTTTTTCATCCTCTAGTTGCAAAATTGTGCATAAAGAATAGGAAAAGTATGCTCACAAGCAGCTATGTTTCGCCCGAACTCGAGGCACTGGATGAAGCGTAGGTTTACATTCTTCTATGCTTTTGAGCTTCATTGTACACTATGCGGAGTACCATTTCTAGTAACGACGAGAATCCCTCGCCGAGTAAACTTTTCCGCTTAGCATTATATCAATTTTTGAGTTTTTATCTGATGAGTGTGTAATGGGATTGTGTTATTTTGACATATTATTTCCGAACTCTTTGTCCCCAATACTTTGAATATTAATACATTGCTCCTGTGTCATGTGTAATTGGTAAAAACATAGAGCTTCGCTAATTGGTTTCTATATAAGGTGCCCAATAATTTATATTGTAACCAAATATAGTTGGTGATTAGAAACATGTTAGATCTACAAGGTCGTTAACCGTTTGTTTAGTTCACTTTCGTTTTTCTTTCTGCCATAGAACTATTACATTAGTGTACTGTGTTAAGCATCGGAATGAAATAAGTGAAATCCATGAATTTTGAACCATATAGAATTAGTGCAGAGATGTTATGAAATTTGTGTCGCCGTCAAATGAATGTATTTTTAAGAGCTAAAAATGCTGGTATCACCATTATGAATGAGTGTGGTTTAGACCCTGGTATTGATCATATGCTTGCGATGGAATGTATCGATGAAGTTAGAGAGCATGGAGGAAAGGTTGGAGTATTTTTTCGTTTCATGTTATGTTTTTTCTCTGAAATATACAACATTTAGGTAGTTTCTTTCGTTTCCTTTTGCGGTGGTCTACCTGCACCTGAATATTCGGATAATCCCCTTCGATATAAGTTTAGTTGGAGTCCAAAAGGAGTTTTGAATGCTCTCTTAAATCCTGCGAGATATCTGCTAGAAGGGAAGGTTGGTACCATGATCTTAGTTCATAACAATATTATGGTCAGCTTCTAGGTGGTAGAAGTTCCAAAGGGAAAAGTTGTTGATCATCTCTATCCTATCGATTTTATGCCTGGATTCAATCTTATTGGCTATGCAAATCGAGACTCGGTGAAATATGCTGATATTTATGGAATTGGTTCCGAATGTCGGACTCTTATTCGAGGAACCCTCCGATACAAAGTATATTTTCATAATTAAAGGAGTCAATATTATTTTGATTGCAATTGAAATTAATGTCTAGGGGTTTGTGGAAACAGTGAAGGCTCTTGATGCTATAGGTCTTTTAAGTACCCAACAACAAGAAATATTCAATCCTGTAGTCGGTCCAGATCTCACATGGGTAAGTTTTTGAATCTGTAGAAGCGTTTCTCAGTGCCTGTAGCAGTCAGTTATAAATACTAAGTAGTGAAGCTCAAATCTCTTAAAATGTGCTGGAGAGGAATTATTGTTACTAGATTTTCAGTGATTTATTGATATCATTTATTATTAGAAACAACTGATGGCATTCCTTCTGAATCAGAAGTTGGATATTTTTCCTGATTCTTTGCGCAACCTTGCTGCTGATCGCATTGGTGCTGGAAATCAAATAGGAGTAAGAGCTTTGTCTGATTTGGGACTATTCAGTGATATAGTTGCGGATAGACATGGATGCGCATTAGATACTCTAGCAGCTTACTTATCTAAGGTGAGATTTATTAATATAAAATGTTTGTAGCTATAAAGTCATTTCGTCAAATAGTGTAGTTTTATTTTCTCAGATCCTTGCCTTCAGTGAAAGGGAAAGGGATATTGTTATTTTGAATCACGATATTGGAGTGCGACTTCAAAGTAAGTATACCATAAACAGAAAAGAAAGTTCTTCATTATATTAGATTCTTTTAACACTGCGTTACTTTGAAAATGTCCATCAGAAATTTAATACTCATGCGATTAGTTAATATGTATTTTTGAATCGTTACTAATTATTGAAATCAACAAAAATTTTTGATGTTGTGGCAAACTAACTGACTAGTATGGCTGTTTATCTTTAGCATGGACGGACGTCGTCATTAATATTCTCCTAGTTAATAGGATCTTTCATTTTTAGCTTTTTATCCGATACTAAAATCTCATTGGACTTTGCTATTTACTGGAAAACCATTTCGAAAATTTCTAGAAATGTTATCTAATAATTTAGTATAATATGCTCATTCCGTTTTGGACTTATATCAGTCGTATTTAGATGGTAATGCAGAACGACACCGCATTAGTTTAGTGGCATACGGTGAAGTCAAAGGATTTTCAGCAATGTCACGGACAGTTGGATATACGTGTGCTATTGTGTCAAATATGATGTTGCAAGGTTTGTTTCTGAGTATTTTATGGGATGGTAGTGATGGAAGATCGAAATGTAAGCTATTACAGCCTATTCTATCGTAGTTTTCAGGAGAGATTCAGCGATCTGGAATATTGCGACCAGTCAGTAAGGAGATTTATCGTCCATGTCTTAAAAGACTTTCTGATTATGATATTGTCGCTGTGAAGAGCATTAACCTTGCGTCTTAATTGTTATTGCTAACCAACCCTTGTTTATCGTTACTCAAGGCATTCAGTTAAAAATGCAATTGTTAAATAAATTAGTAGCCCGTGCAAGTGTTATGTAGTAGGGGACATTTTTCGGATATTCGGTTAGAATCATTAGTACGGTGTCGTGTAAACCAGTGAGCTATTATAGTGTTCGGTGGTTTTCTTATTTCATTTCAAACTATTTTTTTTAATTTGATGTTGTTTATTTTCGGATACTTGCTTTGATTCTAGTATCTTCATAATTTTATTATTAGAATCTTGATTATCGTACCTGTTGCATAGTCATATCTAAATATATGAGTAATGAAATTCTTATGCAGTTGTTTCACTTTTGCATTGTTGCATTTTTAAAAGAAATTATTGTGGAATGTGGAGCTCAGGCTTTGACGTAGGAGATATAGTACAATACATTTGCTGTATACGGCTTACAGCTTAATGCTCAGTGGTGAGAACCAGGCATGAATTGATTTGCTGCTGGTGCATTTATCGACAACTATGCTTTTATGCTATTCTAGTGATTATTTCTGCAGTTCTTACGGTTACAATTTTCATTCGCAGAAGAGTTTGGTGTGTAAAAAAGTGTAAATTTTTCTTAGTTTATGAGCGCTTGGCAAATATGGTTCTTGTACGAATTGGCTTTTAGGTACCCTAACTGGACTCTATTAAAATATTCATGGCATGAGCATGTTTCAGAATCTATATCCTTCAATCTAAATAGCCATATCAATGCTCTATTCGTAAACTTTGTGAAAGTGGAAGTCATAGCTTTTGTGAAGTAGTAGGGAACAAAAAAAAAAAATGGAATAGAACATTACCTTGATTCCCGTTGATCATCGACTAAATGGAGCGGGCACCTGTAAATTTTCCATTTGTCCCTATCGCGCGCGAAGGTAGTCCAGTGAATTCTCTTTTCGCTCTAGGGATTCGTTGAGCATCATAATCCCTTTCTAGGGCCTTGGTCAAGAGGTCAGAGCAGCAGGCTGGTGGTCTTTCTGCAGTGCGTTTGATGTGCAGTGGTATGTAATCGCTTACAGCTCGCGTCCATCAGTCATCATTTATGCGCATTACTTGTCCGGCACACCTAATCTTCGAGAGCTTTACGTGCACGGCTGCATTTCTAATGTACGACTGTTAACGTAGGTCAAAACTTCGTATCTCGTCTTTCACTTCTATAATACGAGGTACATAATGTATCACATTTGCGATGAACTGTCGTGTGGCGCTCAGTGATCTTTTGTACTGTTTTCGTAATGTCCAGATTTCCAAGGCACGTTAAGGCAAGAAGAACCTTCATGTCAAAAAAAAATGAGCTAGGAGCTTTGAATTCTTCATCCCCTTGGCAATGCTTCGATTTCATCTTCATCGTAGTCTAGTAGTAGGAGCGTAGACGATGAAGATTGTCAAAGCTGGTGTTGGACCACGTCTTTTCAATAATAAACGCACGATTCGGGTCGTTAGTTGTTCAAATGAATCAATGTCTAAGACCAAGTTCGAATTAACGAGTACACCTACGCCACCGACATTTCTGCTATCACATTTTTTAAAGGACAATTCTGCCCCATTGTCCTGAATAACGTCTAGTGGCTAATGTCTTCTCGTTTCGGCCAGTCCGATAACGTTGCACCTGGTTTTCTTTGCGTGCACCAGAAAGTGTTTTATGGAAAATTCTGATGCAAGCGTTCATGCATTGCATATACAAATTGCCATCTTAGTCCTTTAACGTTTAGGCAGCCTAGTTTGGCCCTGAGATTTTAACAGCCCTTCAATACTTGTCCTACCCGACGCTGCCGTACCGGGGGTTCTTCTGTTGTGAGAGGATGAGGCCCATTCTTTTACTCTGTTTTGCAATTGTTCCCACGGTTATCTTGCAAAGACGTTCCACAATTGCTAAATAAATTTGATTTAGTCATGGACAGTTTGCTAGTCTTTCTCAATGAATCGATAGGAGTTTACTACTAAAGGCGACCTATAACCGCCTCCCATGGTCCGTTCGACGACGGGCAAATTTTGGCCGAATCGACGAGCGGAACAAAATCCGTGTACACCTAGGCGCAAGTACGCCTGTACAAATATTCCTATGTGCATGCAGAAGGTATGAGTCGGCCTGCACAGCAGAATTAAAGAGTCCATTCCCTAAATCTATCCGCCTTTTAAGGCAAGTACACGGTGGTTTCTGATCCGCGATTCACCCTAAATCCGCCACCTGGGCTCGCTCCACGTAGCCTCGCGGCTAACCCGTTTTGAAATCACTCACTGAGGAAGATGCGCGATTAACCGACTTGAGATCCCTCACAAACAAACGTAATAAAGGCTATAAATCGTGTTGGTTATAATGTCAGTCGATGGATTAGGACTCAATGCTTTTCACTCTTTTTAAAAATGATGTATTGAATTCTACGTTTATGATTGATGCAGAAACCTCATAAATTGGAGTCATTTACTATAATGAAAGATTGGATTTTGCCCTTTCACTATTCTACAAATATACCAATTGTTGAGAATGCCGTGTGCGGTATTAGATTTCTTTTCAACTTAATAATATTTGTTATGTTCCTTTACACAAAAATGACAATTCTCATTACATACAAATCCACTGAAAAAAAAAAACTAAAAATAAGCGCGCGAAAAAATCTACAAAGAATTGAATAATTTACTAAAGATTTATACTCTTATTGGCGTGATTAAATATGCAACGTCAAAGTTGATGGCAAACGCGACTATTCTCTTACCTACACTAAAATTTCGTTGCTTATTACTGAAACTGGCTGAGTTGCCAAGTACGAGTTATGAAAAAGATGGAAGATGCACTGTTATCTCTAATCACTGTTGTGTTTCCCTTCCTATTTAATAAATTTAACAGTAGGTGTGCTTTCTTTGTGTCAGCTATTCTTTCAACGTTGACACTCAGACACTTATCAGAACCCTTGCAGTTGCAATACTGCCAAACACCGAATCGACTGGCAGCTAACGGCCTGATGATTTGACAACTTGCAATAACACAGGAAAAGGACTTTCACCGCAGTAGTAGAGGTGCCACAGTGACACCTAAACTCAAATCAGGGTTGCGGCCGCGCTCATGACTACCAAGCCTGTCTTCCTTCTGGACTCGGTGAATTGACTCCAACAAAATCTAAGTAACATAACTAGCAATGACTTGGTAAAGAGTGGTGAACTCAAGCTACTGTATAGATCAGGCTCGCATTCGCATCCAACCACCTAAGCGACGTCACCTTGAACATGTCCTCGTTCGGATTTTCATACCCTTGCCAGTCATGTATTAAAAGAATTTCACTGAGAACGTTTTTATTGTAAACAAAGTTTTTCTAATTTTTGCGCCACCAAAAATTTCCTTATCTACCACTCTGTTGAAACGAGTCTTCACACACCGAAGACGCTGATCAGATCCAGTGGAGAAAGATGGTACTACTGCTGTGTCAAGAATACAACGTCTTCATTTAGTTAGATTATTCCGGGTTTTTACGTGGATCCGTTTGGCGGCTTACATCGTACATCTTCAATTTTTCTTCATGAAAAAAACGAGTTTGCATAAAATAAATCTGTTTAAGTCAAAAGCGTAACAGGACGTTCTCCATTTTCGTTTCAATCTCTCAATCCACTACCTTCTTATCCTATGGCTTTTTGATTTGAAGCTTTGGAGCATTCGACAACGAATTTGTGAAAAGGCTTTTAGTTTCAAACTCCTTTTTCCGAAAAACTGCATGATGCGTCTTATTTGTGTTCAGCTGCTGCAATGGTTGATAAGTAGCAATTCATAATACTGATTTTTTTTTCTTGATTAAATAAGCAATGGTATTAATTTATAAGTTATATATCGATTAGTGGTAAAGCATCAAATTTCAAATTTGCAACGACCGCCAGCCATACATAACTATTTAATTATTTTTATTTAATTTAACTACTATTTAACTATTGAACTATTTAATTAATCAGCTAAAACAAAGCAGTCTTCGAATCAAAAAACTCGAACAGAAAAAGATACACTTAAAAATACAGGACAATGAGTACTGGACTATCAAATACATGTAAAGAGGGCAACTTTTGTTCAGAAATGCTTTTGCACTGTATCTGTGTTGAGCATGTCTGTTAAGGAAGAAATTCAAGGCAAAAAAACTGATGCATTCATCTTCTAGCGATCTTCGGCAAGAACGCTCACCATTCGGCATAGTGTTGCTTTTTGCAGAATAATTCCTCACTGAGTTACGCAAAACTGTCACTTTTTTTTCTAACGATTATTTACAGAGAATTAAACACAAGCAGTTGCATGAACCGAAATGTAATGTGGCACAATGTAACAATAATACGAAATGAAAACAGTGATTACTCTTTGACGAGTTTTTGTTGTATGAACTAGGGAAACTCTGGTGGCAATTTTTCAAATATTGTATGTGTGACGAGACTCATTCTTGCTCCACAGAGAAGGATGGGCTCGATTGTTTACGTAGACGTGTGTTGAAAATCATTCTTCTCTTGATATAGTTGTCTATTTATTTAATCAATTAGCAATTCAATTGTACGATCAAAAATCACTAATCAGTAGTTGAATTACTCTGTGTGGTCATCATACAAGATTTCTCAGGACTTTTTGACATAGTGCTACTTCACATTTGGATAACGAGGCTGCTGTAATGTAACAGCACAGCAGTATACCATAACGAATTATTCTCAAATACTAGGATTGCCCAATTTCACGCCTTGTTCCAGCGATTTCTCTATTAGTTTGTTTCTCGTGCGAATGTCTTCCATGGTGGTATTATGTGATTATGGTGACAGCGATGAGGTCTATTCCGTGTCCTGAAATTGTTAGCAGCTGGGAATATAGCTCCAGGTTAGGCTTTTGTAGTTTTACGTGAGCTTTACTGATTATCGTGCTTCCATTGACAAATAAATTGCTGATGAATACCATCGCTAATCTATAGTAATCTATAACAAAAAAAGTCTCACTCAAATTGCAAAGCTCCGGAAATGTTGGTGTCAATTAGTTGTGTTTCAGAAGCATTATAATCTACATTCTATTAAGCAATTAAAACTCTCCAAAATCTAAATACTGATTGTTGCAATTTATATATATATATATCTCCTTCACTCACACATAATTGGCTCACCACTTGGCGAGATAATTTATTGAACAGATTTCTGATCAAAGTGGTTGACGCATTTACCATGTTTGTTTCCCTTTTTCATTTTTAAGTGAGATAAATTCTCGTTAGAATTGGGTTTTGTCAGAAGGAAACCCGACGATAAACATCCTTAATATAAGTTGTAAAAGGTGTTAAACAAATGTGCTCACACCATCAATCTTAAACTCTGACCAATTTCTGCGGTGAGATATGACTACACATTCATGCTCAACGTCATATCGTGCAGATGACTGAATGCGTGCCTGGGCTATACAGTAAATTCAGATGACCATTCTTTACCAATTCAGTGCTGTTTATTTTATCCAGACCTCTCTGGCATCAAATTACGGAAACCGGAGGTGGCAAGCTTGGTTAGATCTAGCGGCAGTGAACCTGATTCAAGCGTGCGTATCACGGCTGCACTTCCATCACTACGCCACACGATTCGTGTTCATAATATATTGACGCCAATATACTTCCAAGTCTCACCTCATTACCTTAGCAACTTCTTATTATTACGGCATTCTGAATTCTACAATATTGATTTTGTGAGGGTTTTGTTTCCTTTGTAGGTGCCATCAATCATTCACGATTTACGGCACATCCCGTTCATATGTCCGAATATTTCTAGCGACATGTCGTGGTTTGCCAATGCAAAAGCATGGAATTTTCTGGTTCACGCAAAACGTTACAAAGCTCATTTCTAGAATTCGAATTACATCATGTTTACGGCTTTTAGTTTTTCTGCTGCATTCTGGTATAAACATAAATTATCAAGTTCAATTCGAGATAAGATTAGAAAGATAGATGGTCTTGAACTAGCCGGTAAGGTTATATTCAAATTTGTAAGACTTGGCAATAATTCTTTTCTCGTCGTCGTCGGACCTTAAATGAATGGAGAACATGTTCATATACCTGTTGTAAACGCAGTACAAGAGCAGGTGGGTCTTATGAGATTGAAGCGAAGTAAATTTTATTTAACTTAGAAAAAAATGCTCATATAATAGCTGGAATGGAGGAGCTTGCTGCGTTCAATAGTTTGACTTGTTTCTTTCATTTTTACATAATTCTTATGAAGAGTGACTACAGATCGTTTGTCCTAAACTTTGAACAGCTTTCAAAAACGAGTTCGTTACAGACAATGTACGCTGGAAAGCTCAGGGTGTTCTATCCATGCGTGAAGTTGCTTAGAGTTCCATAACATTTGATAAATAATGTAAAATTGTGTACTAATATTTTAATGCGCAAACGTGTTTCTTAAATGAAGCGTAAAAGTGCGATCTGTGCGCGCCGCCGCTACTGCTAAATTATTTCTCGAAATCTCTGAATCCTCAAATAGTAGCTGTTTAAACGTACCGCTGACTTTCGATTAATTAATTGGCTCGTCAGAAGTTTTGTGATTCAATTCAAACGCTACCGATCAGCTTGTTTTACTTATTCGTTGCTGTAGTTCATTCTGTGTATAATGGTCATGGTCATCAGGTATGGTCATACAATATGGTATAGAATGTGGTATTGCTTATGAAATTGTTTTATTTCCATATCAATTAGGATTCAGTTAGTGGTAGAAGGAATATAATTAAAGTAAGCAAAGTCTACAACAGTGTCTCATGAAGTCGGTTGCTCCGAATTTTCCAACCTGTTGCTGCAATATATTTGACGGCACAAGTTGATTGAGGACTTGTGAATTATGCACATGAAAAATTCAGTAAAAGAAAGCAAAAATGTGGTGAGCGAAGAGGAGTTTTGTCACTCAAATATAAGATCTGCAAAGAATTCCATGTTATGCAATTTGAATCGAAATGATTAAATTGAAGATCATTTAGTTGGAATCAAACGTAAAACGTTCTTGTAATCGTAACTAGAAAAATCGTTTTAATGGTACAGAAGACAACCAAGTAAGGCATAATGCGAGTTGTCTTTCTTTATGTGCAGGATTCGTATAGTATGGATAATTGGATAACTATTCGCCATCCTTCATCGAGAAACATTTAAGCGAGCGGTAATCTGTTGAATAAGTGATACGTCTTTTGCTATGTTACCAAATTTTTCCTATCTCCCTTGATTGTTAATCTCTGACAAATTAGTAGTTTAGGCACTTATAAGAAATAATAAAACATAAAAATAAGCTTACATCTATACTTGAATAGTTCGATATCGAATATCTATCGAATACATTCATCTACTTAAATGACCGCTTGTCCGTTCCTCAACAACTGATCCAAATCGTTCTTACCTCCGGCTACTTTTTGGTGTCATAATCTCTCTTGTTTGTACCTTTGAAGAACTCCTCCTGCAATCTTCGACGGTTGGTACTAATAACCAAATGTGTGAAGTGAATTGCATTGATCAGTAATATTATTGCTTCAAACCTCTCATTCATTCGTTGTCGGTTGGTGATTACATGCAGTCGCCAACGTTAATGATTGAGAAGGATATTATTGTATTGCAATTACCACAGGCCAAAAGTGACCTTGTACTTCCCTTGAGATGCGTGTTGAATCAGAAGATTGACTTTGTGATTCCAACAGAAGATTTGTGCACCAAAGACAACGACAGATGAGGCATTAACCTATTGCTTGATTCTGCCATTTTGAATTGGCTAATACTTTCTGTACGCACATAAGGTATGTCATACATCACGCGTGCTGGGATTTAAATATATGTGTATCCTGCCTGTCAATTGAACTAAACTCTTGCAATCGAAAGGCTGGGAAGAATATGGTAGACGGCTAAAAATTGCCTTTAATAAAATTTTAAGTTCATTATGAGATGGGATGGTAAGCTGCCCATAACTATACAACATTTAGCCCACTTCTCCCTTGAGGTGAGGCGTAATGATTCAGTGGTGGACGTACCGCAGTGACACGCTGGCCTGAATCAGTTTGCCGTCACCTCCCAATCCAACCCAACCCGATGTCCCTTCGAGGCTGTTGAATTGGCACCACAGAAATATAGGTAAGATAACTACCACTGTCTTGATAAAGAGTATTCAACTCAAGTCACTATAGACCAGACTCGCATTCAACCACCGATATCTCGTTGAACACGAATACGTTAACGCATCCACTACAAGGGAATGATCAACGCCAAAGATTATTCTATTAATATATATTACCCACTACTGATGAGTTTTGAAAGTTAGATGGGCATTTCCTAAATGCATGAGCAATAGCATAAAAAGTTTTCATAGAAGGTCTTTTGGTTTTGAATAATGACTTCGATTGGGCAATAATGCTGAGAAAAAATGGACAACGATGTTATTGGATTCGCCAAAGCAGGAAAACACTAGACACCGTCCCTCATAACATGTGATTATAACAGAAGTTTCAGTGGCGTTAATGCATTCGTCCAGTCGAACTTACACACCAACATCAATTCTAAAGAACAACTTACGACCTTAACTCGAATTTAAGATTGATATCACAGGATCCAATACCAGTTTTGATATTTTAATTATTTCCGCCCCAACATCAGACTACAATTAAGATGAAATCGAGCATTCCATATAAAGTTAGAGAAGTTCTATTAAGAAGATCAGATATTCTACGTAATCATTGCTGTTGACTTTAACGCTGATGTTGGACTTAGAAGCACATCTAAAGAATGTCACATTGAGACCTACAAACTCGATTTAGATATACAGGAAGAGCTGCTATCAGAGTTCACCATGAAACTCTTGTCGCTGTGGTGGACGTAAATACCTCCTAATAAGAAATAACACCGAAATAGATAACGTCATAGAAAATAAAACATTTCGAGTAATATGTGTTGCTGTTGCTGAAAAAATTGCATTTTTTAGGAACTAGATTCGCAAAAACATAATAAGTCGAGATTTATGCAATTCCTTATCTACCTTTTGAAAAGACGTCGTCATCAGCAACATCTACGATAAATACAAGCTTCTAAATCAGTACTTTCATTGCGTCATGCAATGATAGGTGAACTTGAAAACACGGTGCCTGTGTTCAAGTCCCCTCCGAGACAAACCAAGCCCTCCACCCATCAGTGGTAAATGGATTGTTATCGAAATAATCTGGGAAGTTAAGCAACACAACAAACTTATTCTCTTGAATAATTGTATAAAACACTCCCGTTCACACAACTTCACTTACACCAAAACGGCGAATGATGGCGCATCTTCAGAAGAAGATAGGTCAGCACTCATCCTTATTTTAAATTCAGCACCTTTACGACAACACTAACGTTGTCGAGAGCTCAGGGAGTACTCAAATACGCTTGGGTCTAGAAATTCTCATAATCATACGCCCTGGAGAAGCTAGTGCCACAGGCAATTATCAATTATACTCTTGAAGCTATGCAAGGAAGCGATAAGAGAAACTTCAGTCAGAGAATAGCAGAAATAATGGATGCACCTTCTGGAGTTCTTAAGAGTATTCAGAACGCCCGCCGATTCTTACCATCGACAAGATCCTCAGTCGCTTATATTAAACACTTACTGCTCTTAGAAAACATTGAAGTAAATGATCATTTCTACTCTGATCTCTTTGCTGACACATTCAAAGAATATGTTTTTTCAAGAGCCCTTCCTTCCGAAATTCGACACGATGTTCCATCGCTTAGAAATCGTATAGCATTTAGGTCAAACAGAATAAAGTCAAAAGATTTAGAGGATCTACCGCCTATCCTCATCAATATACTGATTCAACTGTTTACCAGATACCTATTAAAATATCAAGTTCGAAGTCAATAGAATAACAGCATTTGTTGTCTGTACAAAAAGATAGACGTGCATGACATTAACAACTATGGCAGAATTGTTCGTCATCTGGAAGCTCTTCACAAGTTATTTTCAGTTAGACTCCATGAGAAAGCAAGTCGGTTCATAAAAACGGTTTAGACGAATACAAACCATACAATCACAAGACTCATCAAATTATTACTGGAACACAAAACTTCACTCATTTGCACTTTATCGATCTCGAAGAAGCCTTCGACTCTGTTCAAAGAAAAGCGATGACCGGCCAAAGATTTTAAAAGTTTTCTGCACTAGGAAGATTTTGAAGCTCTCTACAAATCCGTTATTGAAGGAAAAATTAAAATTACGCAATGTAGTAATTTCTTCTTAGATGGCGAATTTTGAGGAGACCATTCGGAAAGTGAGATGTGATGAGTGTGAAAGCGGCTGATTGGTACTTTTGCCACCATCGTTCTGCCTATGACATTTATTCATAGCGTGAGGCATCAATCAAGAGAAACAAATATATGTCGAATTCGACAGTGTTTGTGAAAAATTGGTTTTATGTTGAATCTCGAGAAAATGATGATTTTGAGCAACGGAGGTTAACAGAAGGAAATGAGCAATTTGGGAACATATAAGGCATTGAGGAGGTAGTAAATAGGACAACGAATGCAAACCTTCGTGGCCCACCACTTCGATACCACAATCTTCCAGCCCTGATTTACGTCTACGGACCGCAGTGAGAGCGCAAATTAAAACTTATAATTAACGTCAGCGATCAACGGTCACGATCGAAGTACACGCCAAGCTATCAAAGCTTAGGTGTGCCGGGCGCGTGATATGCGAAAGTGATCACCAGTGGACAAGAACTGTAAGTGATTGAATTCCACAAAACATCAGAAACTTTTGACCAATGGTCAGACCTCTCTACAGAAATTCTAGATGTGAATTATGATGCTTAGCCAATCCTTAGAGCGAAAAGAAATTACTACACGATACTTACGTGTGGTAAGAGTAAATTGAAATCTTATTGGTACCCGCACGGCTCTGTCAATGATGAAAGAAAATCCGAGTGATGTGTCAGTGGGTTATCCTAACGCATGTTTACTTTTTGCTGCGTTTTTTAGGAACGCACATGTGCAAATAATTGAAGTCGATCATAATTAAAAAAAATAATATCAAAAACCATGTCATATCTTAGTTTATTCCATAAGGTTTCGTAGATCGAAGCGTCGTGTTCTTTCTGATGACTATGTTATACATTATGAACGATTTTTCTATTTTTTGTTAATCACGTCGTTGTTTGTTACGATACGAATAAGTGTTTACATGTTTATTAGAGGATTAAGAGCATGAGTTTTGAAAAAAAATCACATTTTTGCTGTGCTTCTGTGGTTGCACCTATGGAGCATTTTGGTGCGATTCGTAATTTGTTATGTTGATAGGATAGTGCGTAACAATAGCTTCTTCTTAGTTAATAGTAGTTTAGTATTCTACTATACAACGACTGAAGAAGTTATACAACCCAGCGATTACTACATTTTCTACTACGAGCGGAGCCAATCCTTATGCAGTGATAGGCAAATCTAAATCAATCCAGTTTTGAGTTAGCCTCTAACAAACCATGACTTCTATTCACTACGAACAGGTGAAATGGTACCGAAATGAATTGAAATAGTAAGCAGCATTGACATGGTGAGAGACTGGTCATCTCAATTTGATGTATAGGATATTCGCATTCAAACACTTTTATGATATTATTAAGAAAAAAATAGCGTAATGCATTTTGACAGAGAAGTAGATATGTAAACACGTGTTTGTCCTTTACCCCATGTTGGATAAGATTTTATAAGTTCTTTTTTTTACAAGTTCTGTTGCTTTTTGTCACATAATGCAGCTTTGATCCGCTGTGCATTGTTCTTACACAGATGTTGAAAAGAATAAAGAAAAGAATATTGAAAACAAGAAACTTCGTGAGAAGAATATTCTCGATATTGAAAAGAATATTCATGCTGTTCTTTATGTTTGCGATGAAATAAACATATTTACAACGTTCGGAAACATTTCGAGGCGTTGTCATGACGCTCTCGCAGCAGAATGTTTGTTCATGGCGGGATCAAATCAATCTTTGACGTGGATCTAGGAGAATATTTCATTAAGTGGGTTTTTTAGATTCGCATAAGCAGTCCGAATTTCGCTGATTCATAAATTTTTTGTAGATTTTGTATAACACTTATGACCATGACAGAGCACGTTTACCTTTACCTTATAAAGCTAGTTGCGGCTTAGGAAAGGTAAACGGCACAAATGCTAAAAGATTTCATATAGAATATTTTGATTATATCTTTGTTTAGCAATACTCGAGGTTGGTAAACAGTGTTTTATTGTAAAGACAACACAACACACAGATAGGTTAACGTTTCGGCAAAATCGCCTTCATCAGAACCTAAAAAGTCTATGCCAATTGTGTGGTCCGTTCAATCAAACATTATCACTAACCGTGAAGGATAGGGTGTTTCTTTTGCACGGTTAGTATGAACGGTTGCCTCCAAAAACACTAGAGGAAAGTCATATCTATAAGTTAGTACTTGGGATAATGTGGGTTGACGGCGGGT
>KN716894.1:1533-12650 GCA_000816705.1 Dictyocaulus viviparus | reverse complement strand
AACCTTACCCTAATATATTTTCTGCTTCCCTTGCAACATTTATTTGAAGGCAAAATTTGGAACACTTTTTTATGGAGTTGAAAATTGTCAGGTCTATCGGAATGCTCTATACGTTTCTATGACAGCAACTTTTGACACTTAAGCACATGTTTATTTGTCATATGATTGGCTCTATATTTTCATCGCTTAATCTATACATACTGACGCAGCAAATTGACTAAATGATAGAATATTCAAATTGGTTCCATTGAAGAAGATGTGAAACGATATTGTATTGCTAAGGAAATATTTGGATTATTTTGGAGACGTTTGGCGGCGGTGCAATGCCCTATAGGATATGTAAAAGATGGTTCGAAAATTTTAAAACAGGACCTTCCCGATTAGCCACGTTTTGGACAGCCATCTTTGATCGACGACTATGCTGTTAAAACCATATTGGGGCAGCACCTTTTGAAAAACATTAGAGATCTCGGAAACAATAAATTCAGCTCAGCCGACCATTAAGAAGATTGGGTTGGTGCGGAAATATTCATGATGGACAATTCAGTTGAACGAATTTCGATGGTTGAGGTGTCATATGCACATCTCTGTTTGATCGGAAGAAAATCAAGCCGTTTTTAAGCCGGATGATGAAGAGCTCATTTTATTTATGTTCTTCGCTATTTATACTACGTTGAACGCTTCTTTGTTTACATTATTATTATATCATTATTGCTACATTGCAGATATTTGTTATAGCGGTTTAATTGAACCGCCGAGCACGTGACAATGTAGAGCCTTCAGAAAATTGCGGAAGTAGGCTAGGGAATTCGTTAGCATCCAACATATTTTCTGGACATATCATCCTTCGACATTCGTTTGCCTTTGTCTTCACGAAATTTTTTAAGGTGAACTCAAAAATGAAGAAGATCACGAATGACAACTGGTTGAGTTCTTCGCATCGAAAGACAAAAAGTTTTTGAAAATAATACATAGAAATTGCCGTTCTCACTGGCAAGAAGTTACTAGTAGCAGTGATAATGGTATTATTTAATAAAGTTTTTTCTTCGGGAAGAAGAATTTGTATTTTATGTCATTACAAAAACGGCCAAAACTTTCCGACTGTGGAGCAAAAGCAAAGCAAAGCAAAACTTTGGAGCACTCAAGTTCTCTGCACTATATTATTCATCTATTGGACTTAATTCAAATTATATTTGAAAACAACACGCAGATATACTGAGTCTGCCTTAACTTTTCTCATGTTGAAAAATGACTAAAAAATTTTTGTAGACATGTCCATCCAGTGTCATCTCCTGCTTGATAAACGCAATCTTAGATGGAAACAACATTCATGAGGAAGCTGTGAGGCAGCGAGAAAATGGTGAACAAAACTTCACAATACCTGACGCCATTCGTGTATGCAAAAATTCAGTAATGGTATGTTACTCCGTTATTTATACAGATAGATTATTCTCCTGATGATCTTTATCCATCACAAAGTAGCACCTGATTTGTCGTCTATACCAGATTAGTGCTTATCTTAGTAATTCGGTTTTCTTCCTTTTTAATCACTTCAGAGAAGACACTTGAAAAACATGTAATGAGGGTAATGAGTTATGAAGTATTTTTTTTATTTCAAGAATTTAGTTTTTCTAATTTTACTTCGTATTTGACTGCCAGCAGCAGTTAAATGCGCTGCGTTGCATTCATTATTATGTTGTAACCAATCTACTTTAAAACATTTCAAAGATCTGTTGGAAAATAAACGATGTTTCCCAAAGCTTTCATAAGGAAGTTTAAACTAGCAGTAGTTGTGAGCATTAGGTCATAACAAACAGCTTTTTGCATCGTGTGCTGAACCATCGATCACATTAATGTATCATTAGTTGTTACAAATACATATATATATTTATTCATTTATCTATTTCATTTATTTATTTATTTATACAATACTTGTTAGTTCATTAGCCTGTACCCTCCACTCTAAGTTCTGTCGCCTTCAACGTCGAGCGCTAAGACAACCAAATGAGACGCGAGCAAATTTTGGTGCAAAACGTGACGTCAATGCAACTGTATCAAACGAACATATCCATGACACGCCATTGAAATTCTTTCCTACTCTGTAGATGCAATGCCAAAGCAACGTCCTGAGACGCTGATCTTTGTTTTATTCCTAAAGCAACACAACGAACTGGGTTACACGCCATAGAATTGCAGCTAACCGAAAGCAAAGAATCTGATATAAAATAATTGAATGGAGAGAAACTTGTTATTCGTATGGAAAAGGTCGCCATACAAGTTTGTGTCCGCAACCACTCCATTCATTATTCATCGTGTAGCTACATACCGCCTTCAATCATAAGAAAATCAGTATCATCAATTACAATTCATCAACTGGTGTGCACCAAATGGGTACGAATTATGCGCATTCTATAATTAACTAGAGAATATTATTTTCTGAAAATTCTTTTAGAAATTCGCTGTTGGAGATTCCAGTACCAGAGTGAGAGCTATAAATGAACAGCATTATACGATTGGAAAGTTCATATTAGGAAACCAAAATAAAAATGAAAAACGTCTTGTGATGCTCTTGTCTACAACACGCTTATTCCATTGAAGCTCTGTTTATGAAGGAGAAATATTGTCGATGGTAGGCAATGGTTCGGGTTCGGCAGTCTTAAGATTTGCTCCAAATTTGAGTGGTTCCACCTCAAATTTGGGTAATTGGACCTTTATTGAGACAACACATCAAAACAATCCATTGAAATTACAATAGCGATAAGGTGAAATTGATTAAATAAGACTACCATAATAAATACTTGAGATTCTGTGTAGGCGATCAAATAACATTTGTTGATAAAATACAAAAGAAGTGAGCTATGTCAAGCTCAACAAAATGAATTAAGTCACGAAATGATGTATTGGAATTATCATGGACAATTGTATGGGATCTGTAGTATTATGAGATAACGACAGCTAGTCTAATAGCAAAGATGGAAGGAGGTTGGGTTAAGGGTCATGGGTGAAAAATGCGGAAAAGGTGTTTACTGTAACTGCTTATGTAGGGAGAGAGTGGAGACTAGAGACGTGTAAACAATGTCTCTGATGTTCGATACCAGAGGCTAATTGAGAGGTTGGCATCAGAGGCTAATCACGATGTTGAAATACTCATCACTATCCAAGGAAAAGAACTTGATATGGCTATATAATAAGTCTCTACATTGTGTATAAATTGAATGATAAAGAAGATATTACTCAAGGGAGTATTCTCTACAGATGAACACAGAAGATGCCAAGCGGAACGACTCAAGGGAAGATTGATCACATTCTTACTACCTACTCATTTTACGCTGTTAGTACCATCTCTTTGCAATAAGTCGTATCATCGCATGTTTTTCTGTGCAAATATTCGTTTCAACAGGAAGTTGGGAAAAAGAATCTATTATTGCAAGAGGCAAGAAGGTTGTACATAATAAAAAGTCTAACGAAATCTTTCCTATAAATGACTGGACGATGAAATGTAAAATTAATGAGAACTTTTTCTTCAAAAATTTCAGGTGTCTTGCTCTTACTGAATTACTTGGTTTTTTTCACCGGTTGAGTGGGCCCCAGTAGTTTTTTATTCGTTTCTCTATCTTCCGACTCTTAGCCATGATGGTGGTCTTTTGTGGACATAGTGACACGCCCGATTAGTCGTTCAAGCTCGCATCCTGTTTAGTACCATTCTGTAGTTTTTTCTTGTCCATTTGTTTTCCTCTCTCTTCATTATATGATCAGTTTTGATATTGACGCGTAATCTTTATGTTTTGTATAGGAGGTAATTTTCTACAGGTTAGTACTGCTCGATTTGGTGTCACTTTGTGTTTAAGAGCAGTTATATTTAAGAAGACACCTTTCAAGCATGCTGTGAGTTGCTTGCAATATCCTTGACGCGATTCGGGTGACAACACTAGTTCCGGGCGGGTAGCGGTGAAGTTGAAAAGGTGAGCACGTATTTTTGGGTCTTTCAATTAGTCATTAACTTCTTTGGGGCCCATACTCTCCTTCTACATAATTTGTTTTATATCGTTATTTATGTATGTTCTGCTGTCTTCATTTAAAGATGTCTCTTTTGTCCCAATCTAACCACTTCATTGACCATTGGGAGGGTGGCAGTGAACGGCTTTGTCGAATCGTATCAAGTTTTCATAGTCCTTTTCACATGGAAGTGGTAAGCATCCTGTAAAAAGCTGCATTTCGGTGTGAAATTTTGATAACAGTCGTCAAATATTTCTACATAGGACGGTTCCAATCGTTGATCGATGAATGCTGACTTGAGAACCTCCGCTTCTTCGCCGTCGAATGCTTTTTCGTAGTCGATGAAGGATAGAGAAAGAGACAGGTGACCTTCATTAAACCTCCTTAACCTTTGCTACCGTTTGCATATAGTCCGTGTAACAAAATATCTTACGAAATCATCCACGTTCTACTCGGTAAGCTTCATCTAACGTTTTATTATGCCCAACATTACATAAAAAGTTTTTAAATACACTCGGCAAGCCAATTGGACAATAATTCCGAATGTGCTTTCGATTAACTTTATTGTACCGTGAGTGAATCCATTTCCATCTTGTCATATGACATGTGAGTACCAAATGTAGCTTGCGGTTCACCAGCTCTCAGAGGGTGATCCTTTATCTTATGCGGTCTTGCGACAACTTCTCTTCTTTTTGCGTGATGACAGAATTTCTTCTGTAACTCTCTGCTAAAACGAATCTACGCATGGAGAAGGCGGCGATCAGATCAGTGAAGAAACATTATATTACTGACATATCGAGAAGCCACCAAAGTGATCGATCTTCGCTTAAGTCATTTCGTTTCGCGAATGCCATGTTCATTGGCGTGCCATTTTTTCATAAACAACGAATTTCTTTGAAGGAGACACGAGGACATCTTCCATTTTTATTTTAACCAACTAATCCAAACTTAGGGCCGCAGTGGCTCAGTTGTGAGGTGTCGCAGTAACACGCCGGTCCGAATCAGTTCGCAACCGCTTTCCAGGCCTACGAAGCCCGCAATCCCTACGGGTTGGTATATTGGTGGCAGAGAAATCTGAGTGAGATAACTGACACTGACTTGGTGAAGAAACTCAAGTCAGTGTATATACCAGGCCCTCATTCAGTCACCTCCACGATATCACGTAGACGAATGCGTTGGTGCATCCCGCCATAAGGGATTGATCAACGTTAACAACTACCTTATTTTCTTATCAAATCCAAACTTTCTGATCCTATAACGCTTTCATTCATTGTTACCACTCTCGCAATAGAATCTCCCACAAGTAATTCCCAAACGTATTTTTTGTTTAGGATTACGTCAAATGGCCGACCATAAAATGTGTCTATTTGTGTTCATCTTCATCACCGGTTGGTCAATAGCGTCTAATCACATTAATTTTCATATAAAGCTGTTATTGAGGACGGAGTATGGTTAAATGAGGAGTTGGAATCTTGTAAGGTTCAACGAGATGCATTATAGTTGGGACAACGGCAAGTCGTAAACCACCGATGTTTCGTTAATGGGCCTTCACGCTAACAATTTTCGCTTCATTAGTTGTCTTGCGTCGGTTTTTTCCAATAGGTTCTCTATAAATTTATTGCGTGTAATAATGCGTTTCGTATCTCCAAGACGAACACATAAATCGGCGTCTGGAAATATTGTAGTAATGTTATAGGAAGAGAGCAGGAAACGCTCCCAAAGGCATGTTTTTCAAATCCCGTTTCATTGACGCTACGTTTGGTTGGAGGTTAGATCGCCTTTCGTTGGTTGTCTTGTCGCCCGGCGTCCAATGCGACTGAGCTTAACATATTGGATACAGTAGTGGAACCATTGCCGGCTTGTTTTTGCTTCTCAGAATTCATCAAGTAACCGTGCTGAAACTTTCTTATGCTCTTCATCACGAGCAGTGAAGGATTTTATTTATGGTTTCGAATGATGTGATGCACCTTGATTAAGACGATTCTTGATGGGTTTACTCTTGGCGATATTTCCATACTAAATAGGTAAATATTTAAAAAAAACCCTAAAACCACAATGGTGAGATAAACTGTTTGCGAGAAAAACGACATCGCTAGAAAATGAAAGTCTGGAAGTTGGATCATATCCGTTTACCATTCACTTTTGTCTGCTCTCTTTAATGAAAATGTTTACCGCTCTTAACGCCATGATAAGGAAAACAAATTGATTTTAGGGTTTCCGTTTCACCATTCCATTTGCGAACTTTTAAATACTCTCAAGTTAACCGCTTTGAATTCTTTCTTATGAAGTTTGAGTTGCCATAAAAAGTGTTAAAAGTGACAGAGAATCCGGATTAGATAGATAAATGCTGACTTTTTTCGAGTTGGTGAGCAAAAGCTACGTACGATTTTGAGATTTAAAGTATACCAGATCAGTGGAGAATCTCTCGCACGGTACGTTTGCAACGTGTACGGTGACCGAAGCTACATTCAGGGTTGCTGTCTAGTCGCTTACACTTTTTTCACGAGGATTGTCCTGTTGCGCAGGACTACACTTTTAAGTAGACTAATACTATCACCACTGTAATGTGAGCTCGACAAGGACTTTTCACTGCTATTTTGCAATGAATAATGAAATCAGTAAATTGGGACAGAAAAAGCATTTTTATCAATGGGAAAATCCTATTAAACGTTCATTTTACGAATGAATTTGTTTTATTTTTGGCAAATACAAAAGAAGCAGAGATGTTGAACGAACGAATTGAACGAAGTTGGGAAAAGAACAAGACTGCAAATAAACAAGAAAGAATAACAATCTACTTCATGAAAAATGCATCCTGTAATGTAAAGGAGATAATGACTAATGGTTCTCAAACCAAATAAACAAGATCATAAATATAAGTGTGTAATCATGGAAACGCTAGAAAATCAGATTAAGATTGATGGATTTCAAGTTGAGGAAACGAAGTCATACGTCTGCCTTGATGTTCTATCAAAAGGGAACAATATAAGAGAGGAATTATGTTTGAAGCAAACTAAACTTGTTTATAAAATGTCATCATTTTAAAAACCGTAAAACACAGATTCGTATTCTTGAAAGCATGATTTTCCCAGCACTTTTTCAAGCAATGAAGACCTGGATTGATACATCATTTATGTCTACAACTTAACGAGCTACAGTCACGGGGCTCGAAAAGTGTCCTTTTAATTATAGTCAGTGAATCCAACATTAATCCGATCTTTACAGCACAGAACTTTGGAATATATCTTATCTGTAACATTCAGAAGAATATGCATCAAAAGCAAAGCATGAAAGGACATTATCATATAATGAGAAGAGTGCAACAGAAGAACAAACGTAAGAACGACTATGGAACACTTAAGAGGATTCAAACGTCATATTGGACCAACCCCTAAAAGTTGGGCAGACCATTTGCGTCCAACATCAGAAAGTTGTATCCGCAGCTGCAAACGATTTTAGGACCACGAGATGTAGTTCAGTGGTGTGAGCATGTCGAAAGGTTTGAATGATGCGAGAAAGAAACGAA
Organism: Dictyocaulus viviparus; assembly: GCA_000816705.1. NCBI lineage: Eukaryota > Metazoa > Nematoda > Chromadorea > Rhabditida > Metastrongylidae > Dictyocaulus > Dictyocaulus viviparus. Next base: position 5,128 of record KN716894.1, on the reverse strand, counting down.
AAGTTCTAACACATGCACAGCGCATATGCATGGGTTATCCGAGTAACAAGTATACAGTATATACAGCATATATAGCAATATAAATAGTATAGTATGTAGTATAATATACAGCTGTGAAAGATGTGAAGAGATTTACATAGGTGTGATCCATATTGAGTGAGCGCTCTTGTTATAAGTGAATAATATTGTTGACGATTTAGGAACACTTTCTTATCTACACAGAAGACGGTTTTCATTTCTTGAATTTTTATCAGTCCACTAGCAACTGATGAGGACCTTTTATAAATCTCTACATTAAAAAGTATGATTAAGAAAAAGTAAGAGTCAGAATCGGTGTTATAGATATCCATTCATGTATTTGGTAAATGATATGAAATAATGTATCTTGTATCGAAGAGAAATTTTTATAAGTCCACTAAGTGAATACAGTGTCGCATCTCACTATTTTGGCTTTACATTAGTGTTTGGGGACACAGTGGCTCTGTGGTGGAGATGCCGCAGTGACACGCCGGCCCAATCCGCGGTCGCCCCCAGGCCTACCGAGCCCGCCATCCCTCCGGGATCGATAAATTGGTACCAGAGGAGTCTGGGTAAGATAACTGGCACTGACTTGGTGAAGAGTGGTCAACTCAAGTCATTGTATAGACCAGGCACGCATTCAACCACCTCCACGATATCACGTTGAACATGAATGCTGGGGCGCATCCCACCACAAGGGATTGATCAACGCCAACAATTATCTTATCTGTTATCTTATTAGTGTTTACCAATATAAAATGAAATACGATAACATCGAATTAGATTTGAAACTAGCAAATCAAATACAATTGTGTGAAAATAACTTATGCAAAGCATAAAATTTTGAGGCATCAAAAGCGGTGATGTAGCTTGTTCAGGAAGTCGATTTTTGCTCAGTACCAGGACCACTCTGTATAGAGTTGCCATTTTATATACGTGCTGTAATTAAAAGGTATATGGTTAGCGAATCAATGTTCGATATTCTTAAATTCTATAATATGACGATTTCTATTCGACGAAAATCTGAGAAAACGATGTATAGAACGCAATTTGAGGTCGAATTCCGTCACTCAAACAACTGCATTTGTTTTCAAATCAATGCCCAATTGTTTTGCAGACGATCAACATCATCTTATTTAGCCCGTTGTTGAGCCAGGATTCTCGCCTATTTTTCTTGCTTATTGCATTTGAAAGGACCGTTTTGATTGTATTCGAACATGAAACAGAAACGCTAACATTGTTCGATTCTCACATGCATGGTCATTCAGACGGTCAGTAGTCGGAACGATTACATTACATTAATTGCAGCCGTAATGCTGGCCATATAATATTTATTATTCAGTGATTACTTACTCAAAGGTTCATTCGCAAAGTTGTGCGATTCGATCGTAATTCTTCTCATTGATCATTTGATGAGATTTCAATATAATTTAGCAACAATTCACGTACTTTTATGATAGAATCACCATGCTACGTATTTATCATAGAAATCTTCATGGAGAATTTTGCAACAAATCTTCTCCCTTAATTCTGATAACCATCAATTTAAAACTGACTTGAATTCCAGGATATCTCTTGTTGTAGGTGCTGTAATAGCAACTGGTCATGCGGATAACGTTGCAGATCTTTGTCATTGGTTATCTCTGAATATCTTCCATGAATCGCAATTGCAACATGACCGCCATCGGGTAGGTGTTAGAAAGCAAAAACGACCAATGTGAGCACGTTCAGACAGCAACACATAGTTGTAGCTGGATTTCCTTAGTCAATGCGATTCTACTTATTAATATATATGAAAATGGCATGTATTTTTTTTGCGATTTATATCCATTTGCTTAGTTCGCAGTCATAATCCACATGAGTTTGAATATTTATGTTGTTGCTTCTTGTAAATGGAACGCAAGTTATCCTGAAGTTGACGCTAGTTATCATCTTCAAAAGTACAACTGGTTTGTAAAGTCGTTATCTCTTATTATCTATCCAATATTCTCCTATTTACCATCTTTCTTATTTTACCAAAACGTGCTGAGTTCATCAAAAAACCGCAAAATGGATTAAGAAATACTGCATGTTGGAACAATTTTTCACTTGTTGGTTATCCAGTGAATCGAAAATTATACAATAATTTTCATTCTACTTATATCACAGTATAATACCTCACACTCACACACTACTTAAATTCTCACTCCTTTCCTTTGCACAATAAACAGTGAGGTAAATGGTATAAAGCTTTGATTGCTTATTATTTAGAGAATGGAGTAGAAATACGATGACACAGAGGTTTTAGGAATTTGAAATTTCGCTCATACGCTTTTGTGGAACGACTAGTACTCCTGACTGCTGTACATCGACTTCGATATTACCAAGTGAGTTCCCGTTCTTCGCTGTGGCAAGGCGACGAAGAAAGCGTCGAATGGATATGAAAGGCACTTCAAAATCATTCAAACTACCGAAAACACGCAGTAACGATTGCGAAGATAGCGAGGTGTTGAAGACAACTGTTCATCAACGTAATTTCATACCACTGGCTTCGCTAGACAATCTTCGTTCACGCGCAAAGTAGTAATATGATACAATTTAATAACTTCTAGAAGTGCTATTTTTGCACCGCTTCCTGCTTTGATGCATTTCTTCATGTTTTGAATACAAAGAAGTTGAATGAGTATTAACATTATGCATGCTCTTAGATAGACAATCAAAAATCATCTTCGCAAAATATTTATAACTTCCATTGTTCGTCAAAAGTTACTTATTTGATTAAAAACAGTCTTGACGTCAGTTTTCTTGAGAACTTTGATCATATCAGAACATGAGAACTCTGTCGTTTAACGTCGTCGATAAAATACAGACTTTAAGAACCAACTAGAACTTTTCTGGCTTTGAATTCGCTTCACACAAATATTTTATAACGCAAAGTTGCCCAACATAAATATACTGTTTCTTATATGAAGCCTACTATTTCAAAAACAAAGCAAACAACATACCAGCCACATAAATTCGTAATCTGAAATTTACATATTCAAAGGAGATTAAAAGTTGCTAAGACACCTACATTGCTACATTTTACGTCAATGTTCTCTATTACGCTTAGTGTTTATCTGTGTTAGATGTAAAATTAGGAGAAATCTATTCCCTGCAGAGCTCAGTGTCTTTGGTTTTTTGAATATTGCACTCTATGTTCCTAACAAATAACCTCAAAATTGAGGAGCATACAAAAACAACAATATAACTGAGTAATATTACGAAAAATATGCGGTTACAAATGTCTGGTGAATAAGTAATCAAATTTCGTGTTATACACTGCTAAATGGCACGTGTGGATTCCGACACATCAACTCATATGAGTGGGAAATAATGTATTGAATTAGCTTAGAATTCACAAGTACATGCACATAAATGATGCAACAAAACATTTGTGTTCTGACAAGTTAGCCGACGAAAACAACTTACCAGCAGTTATCTTCTTTCGGTAGCGTGTTTTTTCCTTCAACATAATGCGAGTAAAGGAAAAACCAGTGTCACTCAGCAGTGAGGATAAAAAAGCAACAACGAATCTCATGCACATGTAACTTCAAGA
>KN716893.1:19606-42024 GCA_000816705.1 Dictyocaulus viviparus | reverse complement strand
CACCCAACTTTGGGATAAACCATACGGCTACCGAACCCGAGCCAACATAAGGGTCGTAAGCAACCTCTCTGTACTTGTCCTACCCAATGCTGGCGTACCAGGGTTGGTTCGGGGGTCAGGGAGATGACGCTCCTTTTTTTATTGTTCTGCGATTGCTCTCACGGCTAGTTTGCAGAGCCAGGGAGGGGCTAAAAAAGTCTGGTTCTCTCATCGGCAGCTTTCCATTCTATCACAGCGAGTAGACTTGAGTTTATTCGTTGGAGGCGACCCCTTATCGTCTCCCATTTACTTCCTAATCGCTTGATGGCGGGCTTTTGGCCGAACTGACGACTAGAACACAATCCATATACACATAAGCACAAGTACGTACGCATATACAAATGTTTCTATGTACATCAGAAGCTATGAGTCGAACAGCACAGCAGAATTTAGAAATCCATCCACTAAATCCACCCGCGTCTTAAGGGAAGTATACGGTCGATTTTGGTATGCGACTCACCCCCTATCCACCGCCAGGGATGGCACCACGTAGCCTCAAGACTAATCGCCTTGAGATTTCTCAGTAAGATAGATCCATGGTAACGTAAATATGTTTGCTTATTCCAGCAGCATGAAAACAAGTGCTCCGAAGTTCATCGATCTCTTGGCAATCATTTCCTAGGTTTCTTCTAAATATGGATGAGGATCCTAAACTTGTTGGCCTTATTCTTTCATTTTTTGATGAATTTGTTGTTATGTGTGTGGCCGCCTTTCATCGTAAAGACGAATAAGACATTTCTTGTTAACAAGTACCGGCTACAAGCACATCAGGCTTCAGAGCATTTCATTGTTTAAAAATGTTATGATTTCGCTGAGCATTAGAAAATTGTAGTGGCAGCAGATCATCATACGGTGACCATGGCCTTTTCGGTGCAATTTTTGAAAGTATTTTGGAGCGTCATTTTTGTGCAGTCATTAAGATGATCGTTGCGGCTTTTCATTAGAAATCTATTAAATAAATATCCAAAAGTGGTCAACTTATGTCACCAGATAGCAGAGGCTCGACATCCACGATATGACGACACGTTGAATACGAATGCGTAGGTTCATCCCGCTCCAAGGGATTGATCAATGCCAAAGCTTATCTCATTTCATCATGAAGCACTCACTGACTAAGTGTAGTTTAGTGAACTTAAAGTTATTCTGCAGCATTTCGCCTACTATAAAGGTATTTTGCGTCAATGAATGTTTGCTCACTTGCTTGCTGCCTATTTGACATAACTGGCCACTACCTTTCTCATATTTGAAGCTATCGACTCCTTTGAAAAATTTCCTAAACTACCACTGCAAAATCGGGAAGTTCTTCTCATGAAATTTCTATTCGTTAATTATACTATAGAATTTATAGTGGAAAATTAGATACTTGCATGCAAAAGTTATTAGATCTCATTAGCATAAAATGCAAATTTTTCGATAAGTATTAGAAAATAAACTTAAATGCCATAAAAGTGAAAACCAATTATGCAATGAAGCTTTTTATAAGACCATTTGTTTTCAGGAAATATGATAAGAACGCATTAGATGAAGCCGTACGAAGTGTTCGACGTGGAGAGATGAGCGTTCACAGAGCTGGAAGTTACTATGGAGTACCACATTCTACACTTGAATATAAGGTGAAATTTCTGTAGATGAAGTTTTTTTTGTGGTATTCACGCAGTATTTTCTAACGCCTTTTGGGATTCAGCCGCGTAGCGGCGCACTAGCCGAGATCCTATAGTGAGACGTAAACCACCCAAATTAGTTAGCAGCCTACCTCCAAGCCTACTAAGAATGCGATCCCTTCGGGTCGGCAAATTTTTACCAGAGAAATCTGGGTAAGACAACTGGCACTGACTTGGTGAAGAGTGGTCAACTCAAGTCAGTGTACAGACGAGACTCGCCTTCAACTGCTTCTACGACGTCACGTTGCACACGAATGCGTATGCGCTTCCCCCATAAGAGATTGATCAACACCGAAGCTCATCTTATTTTTAATGTCACGACATCCTTTCATCCATATATTGAGAAAAGCTTATGGAATTTTGCATCCTTAATCAGTTCTATTCGAGTGATTTTCTGTTGGTAAACGTTAGTAGATGATCGTATAGTGAAAAACTATCAATATATTTTCAGCAACGCGCCTTATAAGATCTTTTTTCTTCTCTTTTTGTGCAAAAATTATTCATAATAAATCTATGACTAAATCTTTTACTCTTTCAGGTTAAAGAAAGGAATTTGTTACGAAAGAAGAAGGACTTACCACTTGTGAAAGAGATATCAATAATGCAAATACCGATAACATCATTGGATATTTCAGATGATTCAACAAGTCCTGTGATTACCGTATAACTAAGCAGTAAAAAGTAAACAACTGTAGTTGTGTCATATAAAATTTTAATAAGCTTTCAAATGTTATTCGTTCATAAACGTTTTTTTCTATTGTTTATTCCATTTAATAGATCATTGATCACTTTGAACTTTATCAATTTGCAATTTGAATAATTTGTGAATTTCTCACTTCTGTTTATGTTTTTATTTGTTTATTGAATTGTATTTGACAGCACATTTTTTTTCTGGTGATGTGAATGTGACTTTAACACAAAATGTTTTTTTCTTTTCGTAGATCAAATAGTATAATATATTCCACAATATTCAAGGCTGAATCAATCAAAAAACTAAAAGCTAAGGAGAAGCCACTCGACGATTACTAGTTATTTTTAGTGTTCATAGTAAACAATAATAAAAAAAAATATGCTTTCGATTGCTGATAAGCCCACCTTTTCCAGTGTACCTAAGAAATTAGAAGATTAATATGCTTTTTCCTTTACTTCATAAAGTGAACTATTTCTAATAAAGGCGACTATGAGGACACTTTACCAGAACTCTTTGAATGAATGCTACTGAAACAACCTCTTTTTACAATATCCCAATGATTTCGAGTTAATCACAAAACTCGGAGTCTTCAGCTATTTCGCCGTCTCACAATTTCGAAGTAATCCTCCACGAAAGAGTTCCACCTAAGGTTTCGAGTTTTGCGACAAACTCAGCACCACTACATGCAGTATATATGATTGCAAAACAAAAATAAAATTACGATTATGCCAAAAATTTTGTTTTTGAAAAAAGGTGTGTAATGATACTTGTGGTTATTTTTGCTAAAGTCTATTGCTTACACTTCTGTTTTTGTTTGTTTTTTTTTTTCTGATGAGAGAATGAGTTTCATATGATCTACACAAAAACTCGCCAAACACCATAACGATTTGTATGATATCGTCGTGACCGCAATTCATTTACGCTCAACGAATAAATCTATTCTATTTTCACTTACTATTATTCTGTAAATAATCTTTTCGTCATTATTATCTAAATAAAAAATAAATAATAATAATAAAGAAACGATTAGAATAAGTTCTATAAAATTTGTGTATGAAAAAAATTTTATTTATAGAAGAGAGAACTTTTTCGAGTATGAAATTGATTGAATTTGATGCAAATTTTTCAGATTGATGTCATTGTAAGTGAAGACAAACTTATATTGTATTCCTCGAAAAACCTCAATACTAAACATATTTAATCGATTATTCTAATTTATTTACTTTTATAAGAATATAATTTTATAAAATAACAACAGGTCGTGGTAAGAGGTCAATTACAAGCTTTACTACGTCGTATTCACTTTGATTTCGTGTCATTTAAAAGCTAATCTGAATTTAGCACGGTTTTTTTTTTTCTCGGTATTCATTTCATGCCGATCGGTTTTTTTTTTCTCAATGAACACACAGGCGGCTTAAAATGTCAGCAGAGTTTTTAATGAAAATTTTTAAACCTGTTTCTTTTTTTGAATATACGATAATGGATGGTCGTTCAATTAGTTGCTGCTCAATAATAAAAGTATAGTTTAATAATATGGTAAAATTTTGTATAGCGTAAAGCTTCCAGAACATAATTTCAAAGACGTTATCATTAAGAGTGTCCTCTATCATACCCCATTATTGTGCGATTAACCTCAAAAAAAATGTATTCTCATTATACTCTAGTAAACGATCCCTTTCTACTTCAGAAAATGCGATTATTTTTATAAATTATTTAAAAATATACAGCAGAAGTATTGATTAGTTTTAGGCTACAGAGAATTAATTAATAGCCTTCCAAAATAGTCCTCTACTCCTACTTTACGTTCATTGCCCTCAAAAAAAAAACCCATTCATTTACTTTTTTTAATATATCCCTCATTTTTTTCGATCTATTTGAAAAAATCACGATTATGATTGTATTAATAAGCTTCTAACTTAATCTAGCGATGATTTCTCTGTTTCTTTACGTAAACGACAATAGAACGACAATACGCCTGCTCAACTAAATACCTTAATTTTGATCTCTCTATGATAGAAATGATAAGAAAAGTTCATTCATCGTGAAATCTTAGGCTTAATACTCATACCACTAATATTAGTTTTTTTGATCTCTTTTGCTATTCAATTGTATCACCTTCGTTTCGTAATGAATGAACAATTATACAAAAATTAATTATGATTGGGTTATGGCTGTTGAGCACTTCTAAACTTTATGATCATACAAGGATATCGTTTTGAGGAATCGCCATCAAATTGCAATATAACAATAGCCACTTCACGAACAATTTGACATGAAGATCATCAACATATGACATGAAGATGGACAGCAACAATGCGCACTTTTCGTTTGATTTGTTCGGTTCTCTTTTGTTCCGATGAATGGAATCGGTTTTCAAGTGTGTCGCTTTCACCGCGACCTCATTTCATCCCACTTTGAACGATCGGACGCTATCACTTTCTCATAACGTAGAATTCCTATATTTTACCGTTAAACATGGTAACTCATATCGTAATCACAACCTGTAGCACCACTCATGAGTGCAAGAGTAATAGCCTATTTTTCGCAAGCTTTAAATAACATTCATTGATCAACTTTCCATATTTTATCTTGTTTCAATATGTCCGTGTGACGTAGCGTTCAATTATATAATTTTTCAATACCAGTCATCAATGTAACCTTTAAATCATTTCACCTTTTTGAAACTTTCTTTGTAAATTTTTTTGTAAGATCAGCACGAAACACCGACCTCTGCTGAAAAATATCATTAGAATTCCGTAACTCTTTTGCACCATTTCTTTACGAACATCAGCCAATTATGATCAAGAGGAATGTTGTTCGCTCTGATTACTATTTTACGTATTTTTTAGTTCCTAGAATTTATTTTTATGAAAAAACTGCATTTGAAGAAACACTGAATGAATTTACGTCATTTGTTAGATGAAGACAATAACTTCTCGGTAAGGTTTTTTCGACCCAACTAATGATTCGTCTTCTGTAATTACTTACTGAAAACTCCGCATAGGATGTTGTTATCTCTTCTACCTCAAATGAATCTACCTAAACCATTACCACTTTTGATTTGTGGTTCCACACCTTGGAACATCTACAAACTATAATGACAATTTTTGAAACACTCCACCATGAATCTTCACCAAATTTTCATACTTTTACGATAAGCCGAAATTGACCTCAAAATATTGACGTAGTTAGATATTCGTTATGCTTTAAAACATGTTTACTGTAATGAAGGTTGATTTGTGCTAGTGTTCATCTCACAGAAATCTCAAAAAAATGTATTTTCCGAATAACTATGCTTACTGTTCTTTCTAGTATTATTTCGTTTAGGGATTCGCATTCATCATTTGGATTCAAAATCACTCCTAAGTATACTAAATTCTAAAACGAAAATATTACACACGGATATTTTTGACTGTTGTTAAGTCGTTTTTCAGAATCCATCTAGACTATCCTCAACATCACGCTCCAATGTTATAGTTTTTTTGTGTTTGTGAAGATAACTCCGAGTGCACTTTTATCAATTTCTTAACATTCATACACCACTGCCGTACTTGTACGCCTAAGTCTGAACTGACAGAAATAGTGTTATATCAACTTATTCCTCCTATGACGTTATTATAACGAGGAGTTCATTATTGGAAACTGAAAGAAATGTTAGCGAGACTATAGACGTAGTGCAAAGACCACAGCGGTACCAAAAGATTAGAAGAGACTCAGTATTGTTCCTCTTCAGGATGGCCGCTCGACCTCATATTACGAAGCAGACCCGCCGCAATTTGAAAAAGCAAGGCTAGGCTACGATGCCACATGTGTAGCCCTGATATTGTTCATCGTTTCTTACAATAACATCTAGGAAAGAAAGAATTACAAGCAGTCCAGAAGTGACACATCATCAATTAACCTCAAACTACCTACGCAGAACGCATCCCATAATTGATCAGCTAATGCTTGCATTTCATTAATCATTACGGTTATTATAATGCTAATTAAATTATTTCTTGAAATAAATAGAAAAAATATTTAGCAAAACCTTCAAGCTGCAAAATATTTTATAGCACATCCTAGTTAAAATAAAAGTGCAAGTTAATCGAACAAAATAATAACTTTGGCGCTTATGAGAAACTGTGAGATGTGCCACTTACTGATCATTATCGAGGAGGTTCCACGAGACTCTGGCCTACTGTTTTACTAATCGTCAAATCAGTGCTGCTTACCTAACTAAGTTACTGCTTTTTACTTCATCTCCTCCTAATAGGAGTACTGTTGCATTTTTGACCCTAACACCTCACGTTCAATTTTAACACTAATATTCAGCTTAGTTCTACTCTTTATGCGTTCGATTCTTACAAAATATATTGTTTAAAATCAAGTCGTTTAGGATTAGATGCCGTTATACTCTTACATCCTATTAATATTAGTCGGCTCGGCGAACGCACAATTTTTTGACTCATTTGAAACTCCGAGGAAAACGTCACAAATCGAGGCTCTAGGAGATCAATTTGGTGTTCGTGATGCACTTGGAGCGTGGAGCAGAGTGCTTCGTAATATCGCTAGTAGATCGAAATTATCTCGAAGGTACTTCAAGCCGTTTTTCCTTCTCAAAGCATATTTGAATACGCAAATAAAAAATCGTAGGAAAGCAATCACCTTATAACGCCAGCATCTCCCATGAGATTGATTAATTCAAATTTGTCTCGATTAATCTATGATTTCATATAGTTTTTGTTCAATATAACTAGAGATTACTGCCTAAAATCTAAGCTTCTAGGCAAACAAAGTAAATGAAATATCGAGTTGTTTGTTTCTCACTATTTCTTTACAATTTTTGAAGCGTTACACCACCAAATCCACGCGATTTTACGATTCCACCAACTATAAAGAGAGAAGATCTTGAAAAAATATTACTAACAAGAAATAATGGCGACAACATAATCAACGAACGATTATTGTATCTACTTCTACCAAGGTAAAAATTTTCTCTTTCTGTTAGTTTGAACAATTTTTTAGATATTTTTTCTTATCTGATTACAATAATGTTCACTTGCACTCAACATTACCATTTTCTCGTTATCCTCATTGACTCAAACAAAGCCATCAAACTTAGTAATATTGTTTTTATATGGTAAATTTAAAGTATAGCAATAGGATGATGAGTACATTGCTGTGCACTTTTACCTCAAAAAACTGATAACAATCGGAAAACACCACAATAAAATATCTATCAAAATCCATAAACATTTCTGTTTGCTTACGTTTCAAATAGATGTCACAAAGAAAACTCTTAGAATCAAAGGACAATCACCGTTTACCACTACTACTGTGCCAACAATCATCACAACGACTACGATGACAACAACAACAGCAATGTCAACAGCAACAACAACAGCAACACCGACAACAGCTTCAGCAGCGACCAGCATTAGTACAATAGCAACTACTGGAATCCCAACAAATTCAACAATATCAAATCAGCCTTACATAAATGATCCAACAACAACTCAATCCACTGCTCGTCAGGACAAACCCAATTTAGCAAAAGCGAAATGGTCTGAAGATGATACAACGGAGCTTGAGCTGGATAACTCCGAATTGGTAAGTCCAACATTGTTTAGTTTCATTGTATAGAGAGGCTAAAATGAACTCAGTCAAGAATTATACTAGCTATATGTAAGAATGTGCAATTATGTTGCATACTTTCAATTAATATCATTCGATCATTTTGGTACGCTTTTTGCTTTTTAAGTTGTGCGATAACTGGATGTAGTAGCGTTTTTGAAAAGATTAAATTCATATTCTCTAGAATCATCTTACTCTCGCTTAAGAACAGTATAAGTACTACCTCAAAGAGTAAAAATTGTGGACGGTTTTCTTCATTGTTATATCGTTATGCTACTTTCTATTAGGACATTCCCACGTCCGTCGTGGAGATAAAGGCTTTTCAAATTGCTAGCTATTGAACATTATTCGACGATAAAAATCAATCTATTTGGTTTTCAATTCGAGACTTTATGCGGCTTTCTCATTTTAGGCAAAAATTTTTATTTAAAACAGCTTAGTGGTAGGAACATTAATGATCGATTGACCAATATTGATTTTCAAACGAATGTGACAATTGTTAAAATGAAAGCTTAAAAATACCCAAGGGAATAAAGTAATTTTGCATTGCTGACTTTACTATTACTTGAATTTAATCACGCAGTTTATAAACATCATACTGTTTTATTCGACACTTCTACGACCGTATCTCATTAGTACAGTAACTCAGCTTTGAAGAAAACTTTTATTAATCTAGGTGCTCGTTGAACCGCTCTGTTCACAATACTGTTAATGGCGAAAGCTGTTAATTTACTTTGCAAAAAGATCGCATCATTTTTCACGCTTATAATCGAGGAAGGATTTTATTATAATATGATAATTCGAGAAAATACTTTTTATCGAAAAATTGTGTGTACATTTCCGAGATAAAAGGACCAGTTTCAGACGTACCTGGAAAGGGAGTATCTGAAAAAGCTGGCACATCTAAAAGGAGAAGGAAAAGAACTTCAATATAAACGTCAATTGGAATTTGTTAATGATTTAGTGAATCACAGTGATGAAAATAGCACCGAGCATCTCGTAGTGTCGCCATCGACAGCTGATACGGTAAATGCTCCAAAAAAATTTAACATGTAGAAGAATGTCCTTGTTTAAATTTCATCCTGAAGTGTATTAATCATTGCAGATGTCGTCAGTTGCTGTTCCAACAACTACCAATCAAACAGTTATTGCTACAGAATCAAACCAATTTATTAATAATACAGAAAGAGATCATCATTTCACTGTTGTTTTTCACACAGCAGCCAAGGATAATTATGATACCATAGCAACAATTGAGTCAAAGGTTCTTTCCATTTTGAGCGAAACTGTGGAAGAGCAAGAACAAATACTCGATAAAGATAATACGACAACGGAAGACAAAGATAATGCTAAGTCACATGATTACCTACAAAATCGTTTCCTTAATACTCATGAAGAAACTGTTATCTCATCATCATTTCAACCTGAAATTGAGGATAACGGTGTATTATCGTCAAATTCTGTTCAGCAACCTACAGATAGTAGCCAACCGAAAAATCATTCCATAAACAAAGATTTTTTCTTAAAAGCCAATATATCTCATATCGAAAAATCGGATTTTGAAGCAGCTATGGCTAACGAAATTTCTCAAAGGAGCGAAAATAACTCGAGAAATTCGGAATCAGATAATTTTCCGACGTCACATATTTCTAACATACAGGAAGCCAAAGAACTCAATGAGGTAATCTTATAAGAGAATCTGAGTAAAATTATTTTATTAAATTGCTATTTTTAAGATATTATCATTGATTGAAGCCGACGAAAAAGCTCAGAAGTCCAAAGAAATCTTGAATGCTGCTGAAATCAAACAGATTAGAGATAATATCAGAGCCAAACTTCTGATCGTTTTGCAAAAAAGAGGTTGGTGGAGTTCACAACGAATGTAAATTCTTTCAAACAATGCACACGATAATTTTATTGGATTGCTTAATATAAAACTCTATATAAGTCAGAAATTGCAGCGCAAAGCATTGCGAAAAATGAATCATCTCCAAGTGCAAAGATTATGCAAGCATTATCCAAACGCTTTCCTCGCTCTCACGTTAAGAAATATTAAGTAGGCTTCTTGCTAGCTCATTAACAATCTTTGTGCAGAACAAAATCTTCCAAAAGTGGAATAGGTCCTACATAGTGGAAGAATTATCTACAATCCCTTTTAAAACATAAAAAATACTAACGTTATAAAGTATTAATATATGTTAGGAAAGTCTAAGGATAAAATTTCGAAGTCTTTGTTTCTTTCCTTATGAAATCCGTGAAATTTCTAGCATACTGTTAGTAAAAATCGATAGAGATGTACGTGAGGAACGACGTTGGCTACCTCACACCACTTGATTAAAGCCTACAGACAACTAGCATTTGCATAAAATTGTGCTACAAATAGTACACTTATTTCAATGGTATATCCGTTAAATCAATCGTACATATCTTATAGCAAAGTGAAGCAAATGAAAGTGTCTTATCGGAGTGCCAAGCAGGGACGTTACGTAGCTTTCAAAAATTTCCATCTTTAAAGCTTTTTGACATCGGACATTGAAAATGCTAACAAATCTTTCTTTCATGTTGTACATGGCTCATACATTTTTTTCTCTCGAATAGAAAGCATTATAGCTGAGAACATGAAAGCATAATTTGAGGCAACGATGAGAACAAGAAAATGATAGTGCTAACCGCAAGTGGGTATTATTGTAATCAAAAACATATGATAGAAAGATAATTATGTGAAGCATTATGACAACTCAAAACTCATACAAATTGATAATCTCATATAATCTCTATGAACGACATGCAACAGAAGGAATCCTGGTACAACCGGTATACTCATTATCCATCAATTCATTTTGGGTGAAACTACTAATGGAAGTTTCACCTTTCCGTGAGGTTTTTTTCATACCGAAGTTGAAACTGGACAAGTTTTCATAAATTGAATTGCGTATACAACATATTGAAATCGTTTTTTTTTCTAATATTATACAAAGACCATACACTTTTTTTATTTAAGTTAAAAAATATTACAGTCGAAAAATTACTACAAGATTTGGATCTGAAATCTACTACTGTTCCTACTACAACTACCACTATGACAATACCGACAATATCGATCGAATCAACAACAATCAGCGAAAATTTGTTAGCGAATAAAACATCAATAACAATTGGAAGTACATCATCAATGGACACAACGACTACAAACGAGATAACGACAACAAATACGGATGGCGCTTTTGTTAACGATGTCCAAGCGGCATCATCTGAAAAAAATCTTGAAATCGAAATAGAGAGTGCTGGTATGAATTCTGTATTTCGGATACTCAATCTTCTTTCACCTTAACTTTCATTCTTTTCAATAATCTTATCACCAATTTCAGTGAAATATGATTAGTTTACAATTTTGGATTAGATTGTGAACAACAACGGTCTATTTCCGCTACGGTACTGAACAAACCTATCTGGAAGTAATCCGCTATATTTCAGCTCAGCATAGTTCTACAACTACAACGGAATCATCAAATAGTAGTACAACGACGACTAAGACAGAAGTAAGCGTATCATATATAATGTTCTTCATAGATCTTTCTCTGCTAAGAAGTTGAAATTATGTTTAGCATCGACCTTAATGGTATTTCATATCTCGTATAGAACTCTGGTACAATAGCGAGATACGTTATACAAAACATATTGACTACTAATTGGTCCGTTTCAATATGCTACTTTCCATTGAGAAACTTTCACTTCTATCGAACAGATATGGGCATTTGGAATTGTGGGTTATCACAGGTCATCATGATCGTCGTGATAAACTCTTGTAACAGCTCTCGCTTTTCATTCTAATTGAGTTCGCGAGTTTCACTGTGATGTTCTTCAGGCGCTCTCATACTCCTCTTCTAAGCATTGAAATTGCCAAGAAAGACTGTAGAAACTGGGATATTTTTTGTGGGATCTCTCGAAGTCCATGTGGAATGCTTGGATTTTCGTTTTACCGTAGTCGGATGCTAGAACGTTGGCGAGAGCGGCGACTGTCAATGCTGATATAGAATTACGTCTTTTCAATATTAAACGCTCGATTAATTGTAACAAAGAGTAAACGTACATGACCACGATTGCATTAATAAGTAGACCGACACCTCGAGCACCTATGTAAAGCATGTTCAAAAAAACAATTTGCTCCTCTAGTATCGCTAACAACGTTTAATGTTTGATGTCTTCTCGTTTCGGCCAGCGCGATGAGAAAATTGTACGTGAGTTTCTTAGCATGTACCAGAATGTTTATTAAGAGGATATTGATGCAAGCGTTTGTATATTGTAAACCACATAATCATTTCACATTGAGGCAGCCTAATTTGGCCCTGGGATTTTAACACCATTCTGGCACCCGTCCTGCCCGACGAAATCTATATCAGGATCTCATTTAGGGTCAGAGTAATGAGTCCTTTCTTTTTTGCCTTTTGTGATCGTTCCTACGGCTGCCTTGTAAAGCTGATGAGCATGAAAAAAAGTAGAGGAAACCAATTCAATTTTAGAAATAATTAATTCGTACACAAACTGATTATTTGGATTTTCAAATTTTCTAATTTACTTAATTCTGAATCATTCTTATTTTTACAATTAATGGAAAATCTTGCATATTATTTTCAAATATTTGAAGCAAGTAAGCATTCTATAAAATGTATTTTATATTCTTTATTGTTATGTGCCAACAGAATTTTTCAGAATACTCAATATCTTCTGCCTGAGGCTAGACTGGCCAAGGTCATCACTCCGATTGCTGGTATTATTGACGATATTAGTCCGATCATTGGACCTCTTCTTCGATCACAAGTTGCAGTAGCAAAAGTACATTTTCTACATATTGATAATTGCTTTGAATTGTTCTATAATGATATAAGTTCTAACTAAAATGACTTGTTGCTTTGGTAGTTATTTTGGAAAAGTAGAAGGCAAAATGCAATTGTGAATTTATAGGCTGCAGGTGTGCCATCATACGAGCCTTCAAGAACAGGTCAATTGATTGTTCAGTTTTTTGTTCCATAAGTTTGATATGAATTGGTATATTTTCAGATTTGATGGAACACTCTGACAGCGAGAATTCGATAATTGGATACGGAACTCAGTTAGCACGAGAGATCCTCAACCCTGGATCATTGAAGAGGGATAGAGAGGTTAACTGAATGCTTGCTCGATCTCTATCTTATGCTATATTTTGTAATAGAAATTTTTTTCTTTGATTATCACATCGAAAATCACCACAGTTCAAAGTAAATTTTCATAAAACGAGTCCCATTAATTTCAAAATAACTATGAAAATCTTGATAAATAGAATTAACCTTTGAGTCCTGAATTAGCTATCGTATGGTCATTCGAAGAAAACTCCGTTCTTTGTCAATACATTTGTTATGTAACCAGTGAAGTTTCTAATTCGCATCATATATAAAAAACCCACCCACAAAACCTTATATATTACAAAAAATTTTGATAATTTAAAGAATTTCTTAGGATCGTCAGAGAGCTCTTGCAGCTAAAATCGCTGAATTGAAGGAAAATCTCAAATACACTATGGATGGAGAGACCGACGTTTGTAGTCTTACTGATAAATAAAACTATAAAATACTATCATAAAACTTTTTAGATTCAATCTAGACCGACTCATCAAGTTCTGCAACCCAAGCCTTTTGCAGAATCGCAGGTTGCACAACCTCGTATTACCTACCCACAAGCATTTACCCGAGTCGCCTCTGTTCCTTTAGCTGAGCAAGCTGCAAGAGCAGCTAGGAATTTTCGTACACAATCAAAAGTACGGCAATTCGAATTGAATCAATCTATAGCTTCTAAATATTTTGCACTCCCTCCACCTGGCTATAAGGAGCATCCGTCTACGCTACCACCTCTTCCACCTTCCTCAATTCCACGTCATAAATCACTTTCATCACTTCCATATTATCCGATGGAGTCACATAAAGGTCAGCCTTAATTTTTTTGTCTACGAATAGACTCGATCAAATACTTATTTACTTATAGAAACACTTCCTGTAATAAACAGCGATTCATTTTCTATAATCGACAGCAGTGTGCAATCCACCACAAACACGCCATTGTATACAAAAACACCTCAAGTGTCACTCGTTGCAAATGAGTTCATTAAACAAATTCCCTATTCTCCACCATTTAAGGCAAAAGTGAAAGTGGCAAAACAAGGTATTTACCATTATCACTAATCGTTATCATTTATTACTACTATATTTACTTTGTAATACTTTTTATAGCAAACCGCGACTCGACTGGATACCAAAAAGGAAGATCAGAAGTGAAATCATCATTCTACGAGGATTCAGGTGAATTTCATTTCTAAGCGGTTGTTAGAAAAATTATTGACCATTTAAATCAATGTTATATCACTTTTTGATAGCGTGTCAATATTATATTTTAGGAGTGATAATGGGGGACGTAGAGGCTCCGTCACAAAATTTGGATGGTTCATCATACACTTTCAAACCGAGTAGTGGATTTGGTGGAGGTGGTTTTGGAGGTTTGAAATAATTTCATCCCTATCTCTTTACAAACCCATAAAAATAAAAGATGAAAAGAAATTTAAAATTAGTCAAATATAACATTATGAAGATATGAATAACCGTTAACGATAAGATAGAATGGAATTAGTAATTTTAATGAAAATGTGCTAAGCATGCCGTTGAAAAATAACATGTCTTAAATCTCAAAAGTAACTGTAATACGGTAAAATCGGTACTGAAACTTATCGAAACAAACAAGTTGGTTTCAACTAGTAAGCATATTGACGAAAATAATTTTATACTTATTACTTGCTGTAATTTTAAAGAATTTTGGGTAGTTAAACTTTAGTACTGCTATGAAATTCAGGTGGCAGACAGCCAATGGTGTCATTCGATGAATCCGCATTGTCCGGAAACGAACAGTTTTCGTTTTTCCGAACAGATACAAAATAGATCGGTAACAAGAAAGTGGTAATAGTACGTGTATCACTGTAAGACTGGTTATATTCTATTGTGTTTTGTTAATAAATTATCATTTTTGCATTAATTTCTGAATGTGAGAGTTCTATATGATCTACTCATTGTACGACATGATGAAATATTTTCATGGTCCGTTTTCTTTATGAATGCTTTCGAGGTACAGAAGATTCGTTAAGGTTCTATACAAATGTGACATATGCTAATTTCCATATAAAAAAACTACGAAAAAAACAGATTAAATTTATTGATCTGACACAGCATTTGATGCCCGAATTTTCGGAGAGGAAGAATTCTTGCTAATCCTTACTCAAAATTTCTACGCTACTTTACACTAACATAACTCTCAGAAGAAAATAAGTGCAGCTTTGTAGTACTGGACGAGTTTTGATAACTTTGTAATGTAAACTACGTCACTTCTTCTTATCCTGGCAGCTGTTTTGGTTTGATCTTTCACAATGATGTAAAAGTACTGCAAGACGCATCAATTTTAAAAAAATATTCTTCAGTTTATGATTAAAGGCTTCCATTCGCTTCGATGATTACGTCATGAGGCATTTCAATTTTAACTTATTCAAAAATTTAAAGATGTAGTGGTTGTTAAGAAACCGTTGACTGCCAACAAGCACCAATATTGGGTGAAAGAAAGTGCTTGCCGACAAAATGCAGATTCTCTATTACCTGTAATCTCCGAATCGGAAATCGTGGAGCATGAATACATATTAGAAGTTTAAAACGTTCAGGCGGCCGCCCTTTAGGTCGTGTGCATCCTCTTGGATACCATTCTGGACTCCTTTTGTCCATCTGTTGTCCTTTCCTTTCATTATATGAACAGTCTATCTATGTTTGCCTTCTGACGCCTGTTCCTATAGGTTTTGCAGAATAGAAGATTTTCAAAGGTCAGTACTGCGAAGCCCTGCTTAGTGGCTTAAACTATGGAATTGAAAAAGTGAGCATCGTATTTTTGTGGCTGGGAAATCATAAGTGACTTCTTTTAGATGTTCTAACACAGCCCATGTGGCTCTTCTTGTTCCAAGATTTGATTTTTTTTTCGCCGGTTATATCAATTAAATCTTCAGTTCTTATCGAACGGCGTTTTTTGTCAAATTCTATCGATTCGCACTGATTAAAATTATGATTTTATGATAAAGCAAAAGAGGGGAATTGTCAAACTAACCATTTTTTAGGAACATTCAAGGTTACGAAGAAAAAAGCTGGAAGAATTAAAATTATTTTACAAAAAAAAAAGCTCTGTCTTCAAACGCCACCTCTGAAATAGACCAAGATCGTGTTTAGGATATGCATAATTTAGGAAAATAAACGCAGTAACGTCATCATCAACATCAACGATAGAAAACGCGCTCCGTTCTGCTCGTGTCCCAACGATGTTTACGAGATTATGGTAGATAACATGAGGTCATGCTTACAGCAAGATATTGTCGTCTAGATATTCTGAAATACGTGGATATTAGAATAGCAGACAAAGTTATTATGGCTTATAAAATTTTGTTTTCGTTATTAATTAGATAATTTAGAATTTACGGTAGCACATGGTTGGTGTAGTGCCTAGAAATGACGTGAAATGGAATTTAGTATTATCCGTAGTTACGTAAGCGTGTTTGTTCTCCCCCAGTCTGCTACTAAGTATTTTCGTTGACGTTCAATATACTTTTTTATTGCTTTACCTCTTTATTGTTAGTACAGCTCTCACTGTCTTCACTGTCTTACTCATGATTGCGTAGTAATAGAAGAGATGTTTCTTGTTCTTCGAAAACTCACGTGAACTATCCAATACGTTTATATCGTTTTGTAGAAGTGCCGATTTCAGGTGGCTATGTCGGACCTTCTTTCTGGTATATCAAATCTAACTAAGCAGATAAGTAATAATATCCCATATCATATTAAAAGGCTCGGAGAGTCTGTGTAAGTATTTCTGTCTTGCGACTCCATTTATTGTTCTTTGTACATTTCTTTCCTTCATGCTTGAATTTGCTGCTATTTAGCCATACAATGGTTATGAATTACACTGAAGCTGAAAATCTTGTTTATGAAGCCACTAATGAAGATCCTTGGGGTCCAACTGGACCACAAATGAAAGAAATAGCCAATTGTACTTTCCAGTATGTTGTTTGCTTTATATCACATTAATCAGGCTTCATTAAACTATTTATTTTAGGTACGACGGCTTCAATCAGGTTACCAACCTTCTTTGGAAAAGAATGCTTGAGGATAACAAAAATGCTTGGAAACGTGTGTACAAGGTAGTGATACATAAGTAGCTCTATTTTTCCCGAATGAAATTGTTTCAGAGCCTTATGCTTCTGAATTACTTACTGCTGCATGGAAGTGAGAGGGTTATCGGTAATGCACGAGACCACATATTTCAGATGAGGTATTCCAATTGGAATTAGAAATTTCATGTTTTTATCGTTCGTTAACTTTTGGTTTGTACAGCGACTTTCTCTGTTCAGTTTCACAAATTTTTCGTTTTCTTTTGGTAATGTTAGTTGGCATCAGGAATTAAGAAGGATTGGAATTTTCAAACAATTCTTATTTGTACCTTTATGTCCGTTTCACACCTAATTTCCAGGGCGTTGGAACAATACAAATTTGTTGACGATCGCGGAAGAGATCAAGGATTAAATGGTCAGTTTATTCATGCGTATTAACCTAACATTCTTTAAGCCACTATCAAAAAACATATGGTAAACAAATGTTTGAAGTTACTCTAGCTGATCATTAAGAACACCTTCGGGTGCCTCAGTAGTAGCTCATGAAACCTGGTAAGTTGGTCAACCCAAGCTTTACGTTGCATAGTGTAATGTTAGAAATGTGATTGACTTGAAGAGGACTCTTTACTTTTAGGTTAGCGCTTTTGAAGGCATCAATTTAATACCACTGATGCCTTCATACTCATGCATACATCTTTGTACGCATATCAAACATATATATATATGTATATGAGAGTTTTTTCTTTGAAAACATTGTTTTCCCTTAAATTCAGTTCGTCATCGAGTGAAAACCATTTTGGAACTACTCAATGACGACGACAAACTGCGGGCTCAACGAAAAAAGATGAAGTCTGACGCCAAAGATAGATATCAAGGATACACATCAGATGATATTCGTATGGGTCGTGCCGCACCATATGGTGGTAAGTTCTGGAATTATTTCAATATAGTAGAATAAAATAACATCAATTTCTCTGTTATTTTCACATGATTCAGCTAATAGTTTTCAAGATGAGTGGAAGGATGACTCATGTGGCAGTTATAAGGACAAATCATTTGATGATATAAAGTAACTTTCAAGTTTCTCGATGCAGGCGTAATGAACATTTGAAGTTAATGCTGAATTGTAGGGACGATTATTCTTCCAAAGAAGTGAATTCTTTCCAATTTCCTGAGGAAACTAGGAGAGGTTCAGTATCGCCTGAATTAGGCTTCCGCCAAGATGTATGTATGGTGCATTTCACATGACGAGTGGTGTCAAAGTGTATCAAGTAACCGCTATCTAGTTGTATATTCTAGCCAGCTCCTGAAGATGATTTTGGTGACTTTGCAACTGCTCGTTCTATTGCTGAATCTGCACCAAAAATGGATACAACAGGTAGATGCGTCAGATTTATGCGTTGTAGGAGTTGTCAAAAAATTATTTTTTTTAATGTTTATCCATACAAAAAAGCACGTACGTTAAGTTGATAAAAGTGAAATAGATTAGAGAAAATATTGCATGCCTAGGAAAGTTTAGATATAATAGTGTCTCAAATTATCATTTGTTCCACCTTCTCCATTACTAATCTGCTTGTTATCTCTATAAAAAAGACTGAAACGTTATTATATATGAGAGGAAGTCCTGGTAATAACGTGATTGCCCAATTAGATTTCTATTTTCCTCAATATTTCGTCCCTAATTCTGATTTTACAGTTTTACATGTTATATTGTTCCACTGTTATTAAAAAGCGAATAGTATTCGTCGTATTTTAACCCTGTGCAGGTATTTCTCGAATTGGTGCTCCTAATGTTCCTGCCCTTCGGCCACCAACTTCAGATCCTAGTTTCGGAGCCAAAATACCTTCGGCATCTATGGACTTACTCACTCTTGATGCTTCCGATCCACCTAAGAGTTGCGCTAATACGCTTGATTTTTTCCAACCACCGGTATTTCGTCACTTTTAATTTGTTCATTTTTCAAATGTGAAATAATGTTTTATTAACTTAGCAAACGCTTTTTTTTTCACATTTGTAGGTACAAACGTCACCATTAAGTCACTATTGTCCTCCACTTCCTGTAGAAGTGCAGCCTTTCGAAAAAATTGCTATTTCAAGTGATTTATTTGGAACTGCATCTTCTGAACAAGTCTCCAATCATGGATTTGTGTGAGTTCATTAGATATGTATGCACTTTTGACCAATAGTGTATTTTCTCTCATTTTGCTATTGCCACGTATACGTTGTTCATCAAATAAATTTGTCCAAACTGTAGAGCGAATTGTACCAGAGTAATTTTGAAATCCATTTTCTCAGTGTGGTGAGGTATTATGTATTCATGAAGAATTTCGTATTGAGACAAGTTCTGTTTGCAATATATGGGCTATAATGTATCTTTCATGAATTATTGTTTAATTTGATATGGACTTTGAAAAATATTTGCTAGTCTGTGCTCACTCTTGGTTATTTTTTATATTTAGAGAGGACTGGAGCTTGGCTAATCCTACTGCTAAAAATGTGCCTAAATCTCTTTCGGACTTCGCATCTTTTGATGCTTTTGACACTCAAGCATCTTTTGCTTCAGTTACATCAACCCCCTCCTATGCTCCGGCTCATGTAAGTGATTTAAATATTCGGAGTACTAGAAGAGCTGTTCCTACACACGTGCACGCTAGTTTTACTTGTTACACCAGTCAATGATAACCTTCAATCCTAGCAAAACCATTAAGTTTCTACTAGATATATCTCAAAGCATGAAGGACACTGACTTGGCGATTGATTAGTTTCATTAATCACTGCATATGCCAAAGTGTTTTCACTTAAATCTAAAAACAGCAAGTATATTCGATAGCGATTATTAGGAAGCATGGCTATTACTTCAATGGTGTGTAATTGCGATTTGTTAGAAATCTTTTTTATGAACTACATAGACGGTCTGCGGCTTTTCACAAGTGTGAGGACAAAAAGTTAGGTTTATTATAGATGGCAAACTCATGCTACAGAAAACAAATTTCTCATGCAGAACTATTGAAATTTTATGGGATCACTACACAGACAACTTGTCTCCTAGGTTAAGTCGTTGAACAGATATTGTTATGAAGCTTGTCTAGCAATCGATTTCAAAATCATTTCAACCAGATAACAGCTGTTACAAATGTGCAAAGTTTTGAAGATACGTAATAGTTGGTTTCACACAATACGAAGTATGCAATAGCTTTTTCTCTTCTGATCTTATAATTGCCAAAGGTTAAACACACAGAACCATACTGTTGTCATATATACCGTTCTGTGTTACATCAGCCTTGATTTTGTCTTTTCCATTAGATATTTATTGTGATTAGTAAGTTGTATTTCAAAGCGATACATACAGTGTAGCTCATTTGTGATTTATTAACAATGTGGTATTATACTTTTCCACGGATGCTTATGATTTATAAAATCAGAAAACACTTTATTTGTCATTGTGTTACTCTTGCAGAACGCTGCCTTAATATAACAAAATGTGTTTTAATGATGCTTTATTAAGGTTTTAATAATACTTTTCACTCTGCTTAGTACTTGCGCTTTGACGATTTGTTTATTGTTGTAATTGTTTAGATATTCGTTCATGTTAACGTTGGAAATTTATAGGTAAAGCAAAGTTTTTGTTTTGACCTCATTTAATAGTTTGTGTGCTTGCCTCATTCCGGAGTGTAAATATGAATCAGTGTATGTTGTAAGAAATTTATCTCACATTTTTTTACTAAATTTGGTCTTTCTTTTATTGGATCGATGTTTGCGGAAATAGTGCTATCAATTTGAGCTTGCCGAGCAATACTGAAATATATAAATCTATGGAATATCAGTGTCAGTAAAGTATTTTCATTATAGAAGTAATGCTATTTTAACGTCTTGCATGATATATCAGCAGATTACCTTTTCTTAATATTGCTCGTAATCTGTGTGCTCATCATAACTAGAAGTATGTAGGAATTTGACCTTAATTACGTACCAATCCCCCAGTAAGTTTGGTTGTCTATTATGTTTGCAGTATTGTTTGATATAGAGTACGTTCGGGACAGCCAAATAAACAAATACCAAGACGCTTATCCATTGAAGGCGCTGGAATGACATACATCTTTAGTAAACCAATGAACGTGGCAAACAAAAAGCGCACTGAGGTCAACCTTTGATTAAGTTTTTTTTTCTTCTTGAGAAAAACTGCAGAAAATCCGATACCGTAAAGTACTCACCAGAAATTTTTTTGATATTTATAATTCATAATGGTGCCGTTTCATTTTAATAATTTTTATAGAAGGAACCGTCCAGAAATTATCAAATTTCGAATCTATAAAATGTAGGCTATTAGTTTGGTAAAAGTGAGGCGTCGTAAAAGCTAGATGCAGAATCCAGTGATTTTTCTCTATGAATTCCATGCTTCGCGAATGTAGTGTGCATTCAATTTCTTCATTAAATATGGGGTGATTGAGTACATCTAACGAACATACGATGATTTGCGGCGGTAGCTTTTTGTAATGAACTCCAATTCGACAATCTTCAACGCTTGAAATGAAAACGTAGCGAAATTTTCGATAACGTTTATTTTCGTTCACATTGAATAAAAGGTTTGACTGGTCCCAATTAAAAAAAATCAAAATAGCTACTCCATGTGTTTAACACCCTAATTCAAGAAATAAGCGAGAAAATTAATCAAAAGAAGTCAGATCTCTTGGAAGTGCTTGTCTCCATTGATATCTTGTATTCCAACAGATTTCTGGAATCGGTATAGTTGCGTTTCCTCTCATCTCAATCACCTGACATTCAGAAGTCTTGCTTATCTTATACAATATATTACTCATAAGCACTAAGTACTGTGAAAAGTGTAAAAAGCTATTTATTGGAGAGTTACATATCACCGCATTTATCTAAAGCATTTTAAATTCATAATTACTAAGACCGAAATTTTCTTCCTACTTTCTACGCTTCCATACCATTCTTTAGTGTTCATGAAGTAAATTTGACATGTTCAGCATGCTAGCAATCTCGATAATGTTTTCAAAAAACTAAGCGTGTCGACAAATTCCCTCTCTGGTCCTACTCAATCCACATCGAAATCGGTATTGTTTGTAAACTATTATTTTTTCACAAGTGTGCTCATGTCAGGTATAATATTTTCAGGTATTGTTCCACCGTTAGATTAGAAAACGTCCAAACGTAACTTCCTTAACTAAAAAGTTC
>KN716893.1:0-19506 GCA_000816705.1 Dictyocaulus viviparus | reverse complement strand
ATTAGTTTGTAAACTATTATTTTTCTCTAAGTGTGCTCATGTCAGGATAATATTTTCAGGTATGTTCACCTGATGAAAAGCCAACGAATCCTTCAAAAATTGGCAGCACATGGGCTGGGGCAAGTAATCTAATAGATTTAGATAACCTTGCGTCAAAGAGCAGTCCTGTTAAACAAGGACCATCGTTGAAGCAAATGCAGATGAACAAACAAAGTGAGACAGTTTCGAAAGTCTTCCTAAATTTCATTCTTAGATTTAGTCAATGGATTGTTTTGAGTTTATGGATTTGTTCGTCAACAATTTTTAGATTAATCTTCTATTTTTCAGCGACCACTATGTAACTTCATGGTATGAGTTGTATGCCTTACATGAGAATATCTTTCCGTGTCCAACTGCGATACTTTTCTTCTCACTGCGTTATCTTACACTTTGTATTTTTTTTTCATAAAGAAGTATAATATATCTATTAACTGCTATATACGGTTTCTTAGCCATTCAAACAGTCTAATAGTGATTAATAAGTGATTTCTGATTTTATGCAACGAGAATTTATTTTTAAATCTGACTACATTATATACCTACTTCTGTATGCTTCTTGCTCTAAATTTGTGATTGAAAAATTGTGATGTAGATCACCATATTGCATTAAATTGCAGTATTCGTTTTACAACTGAGCAAAAAAAGATGTATTCTGATTGAGATTGTGTTCGGCTTCCTTCATAATATCTTTCCACTTATTTCTATATAGCGCATATCATTTCATTCAAAACTTGTTATTCCATTTACCACTTTGTATGACTTTTCTTTGTGTTTTATAGTTATATAGGTAAAGACGGCTTTCAGACTGGACATTATCATCAACGGGAGGGTATGCCTAATGATTAATTTCTTATTTCTATTGAACATCTTTAGTGTCATATATTGTAAGCTGTCCTTAAAGGTCTTTATTATTGGGTGATGTGCCTTTTGATATGAGATTTCTTTGTCAATATCTTACATAAAATACTGATTTGATCCAGTTTGTATTTACAGAGAATTTCTATAATTTGCTTAAAAGGTTGACCGAAATACGTTGAACGAGTTACTGGTTGAGCGGTTTATTTTAATCTAAGGTGGTAACTTGAAAGTTTCAAATACATGGCATTCACAACAACAGTCTATTGATGACACTACGATGTTGATGACCAACTTATATATATTACCAAATAACAATGTCCTCTGCAAAACTCATAGGCATTGGACGTATTCGTTCCGGTTAGTTTTATATATGACCGAAAATTAAACAACAGGTATCCTTTATAACTGCGACTCTTCCGTATCCTCTTTAAATGATGGATACAAATTTTTATTATCGTGGTGACGATGACAGATAACAAACCGATAGTGAGTTTGTTATGAGGATTTGCTGAACTTAGAAGTCACATTTTTTTCAAGCTCATAAAACGTATGGAACAACCTAATTTCACCAACTACGGCTTTGTGGAGGGTTTCGAACTTCAGCGATATGCAGTCGAATTCTATGGACATAAATTAGTGCTTGGTTTTGTTGGTATAGTAATGATTTTGTTATTGACGTTAACATACGTATTACGTCATTTGGTTCCGGTCCTAGCAGGTGGTGGAATGTACGTTACCCAGTAGCCATGTTCCCGCATATTTGAGGTCAAAGAGGCTCAAAGAGACCGCGGAATACTGTATGACGTAATGGCGCCGGATCTCATCACGTTACGTAATATTCTAATACTGAGTGGTGCCATCATTCACGTTTCGATGAACAGCTTCTCATAAGAGCGTTTGAAATTTAAAAATTATTCATAACAATCAAATACGACAAGTTTCTGTGATTACGTAAGATGAGATGGAATCATAAGAAATTTTTTATATATAATAAAGTCTGTGCTAATTATTGTGACGAGAAAAATCTTAAGCTGTGGTTGTTAAGATTGCATTCATTGATTTTTTGAAATATTTAATATATTTTATTTCATATTTGCTACATTACATAAGAGCAAAAAGATTTGTTTTTTAGCAATTAGCAAATTTTTCTTAGCAATAAGTTCCAACCTAGATAATTAAGGATACAATTCATGATAAGAGTCGAAAATTGTTAGAATATTCGGGCAACTGGTATTAAGGCGAATGCTTATTTGATATTTAACTCATGTGTAAGTTATATATGAAATCATATTTTCATCGAGCATTTCACTACTAGTGATAAAGCATGCCATTCATCTACTACGTTCATCTTACTGAAATAAAATTCAAGCGCTTGGGAATACTAATATAGTCTATTTTCAAAGAGAAGGATGAGAACAGTTATGGGCATCATCCGTAGCTATAGAATACGCTTTCGTATGCAATGTGTTATCCTGAAATTGTTTGAAAGCAAATAGTCTATACTTTAGGCCTGAGGCAACCAGTCTTTGTCAAGTAAATGCTGGTTATTCTCCAAGGTACAGAAAAGCTGATGAACTTGGGAAATTAAGTAAACTATCATCTGCGTAACGTTTCAGCACCTTCTCACTATTCTACGAGTTTCAATATAATCTGTATTTAGAACCGATAAACTGATAAGTGAAATAGTCATTATCTGTCATATTGCGAGAGAATTGACATCGGCACAACCATAATTGCATTTTTAGTAGCAGACATGCCTTTGGCATTAAGCATGAAGTACATACGATAAGATGAGCTTTGGCATTGGCTAATCCTTGTGGGATACATTCATACATACGTGTTCGCGATGATATTGTGGAGCTGATTCAATACAATTGTGTTCCATGAGATAGATTTCAGGAGAGCAACCAATATCCTATGAGGACTGCTTATTTTTTCCTGATTTTTTTCCCATCATTATGGGTTCCCGCAAGAAATGATAGGCTTTAGTAGGCGTTGGACAGTTGCGGACCTATACACGCCAGTTGGGGCATGCGTATCGTAGCACCACCACCACTGCGCTACACGCAGAAGCAGTTACTAAAAATAGACCCTTGTTGACTGATAACGTGAAGTAATCACTGATTGTTACCGGTTCTCTGCAATTGAATACGATATGAGATTTTTCAGACTTATT
This sequence comes from Dictyocaulus viviparus, assembly GCA_000816705.1. Classification (NCBI taxonomy): domain Eukaryota; kingdom Metazoa; phylum Nematoda; class Chromadorea; order Rhabditida; family Metastrongylidae; genus Dictyocaulus; species Dictyocaulus viviparus. Next base: position 16,433 of record KN716893.1, on the reverse strand, counting down.
AATCAAGTACAACTTTCTTCACCTTTATTGTAGAGCACATATCAAAGCTGCGTCTTAAGAGAAAATTTGCATTTTTTCTTAACATTTAGAATTAATAGAACTAATTTGGAAAGCACTTTACTTTATTTGAGGAAACATGTGTTGAATGGACCATACAATAATCTCTCAGTAGTAGGATGGTACTTTTGACATTGGTAATTTTAGGAATAGACCAAATATTCGATGGGCGTTACACGTTGTAAAGTATATAAGAGATACGAATAGAGCAATATTTTCTGGATTTATCCTTTACATTGATTGAGCGAAAATATGGCAAGGTGTCAGTAATGTTGATAGATAGCCGAGCAATGAGGTCATACGTTAAAGACACGTTCCGAACATTTACTATTACTGATTACCATTTTAATCAAATTACTCATAATAAATTAGGTGAAACCTAAATTTTAGAAATAGATAATTATTTTTGAAATATTCCGAATTTTCTTTTACTTGTAATTATTCCGAGTGATTCATGTTTCACTTGCTTTTTACCTATTCCTCGCTTGTTCCCTTTAGCATCGTTTATTCCTAGTTCTTATGGATACCTCCTTGGAGGATTAGGATATGGATTATGGATTTAACTTTTAATATGTTGGTAATTTAAAGTTGATTTTCTAAAACTAATCTTATTCTGATTACCTCAAATAATAGGAAAACAAAGTGTCTGTTTTTCCATCGGTAGATCAGTTAATGATATATTTAAAAGTCAGAGAAATTTGGTCGTTTAAGTAAATGTCCTTAGAAAAAAGGAGGTCAATACCTCCTTCTTGTCTTTATTATTTTTTAAATCAACAGTGTAGAATGACAGCTTGTCATCCACTCATAAGGAATGGATGATATGTGTTCGATATATTTTCATAGTCATGATATGGTATACATTGTAATTTGCAAAATAATTTTTATAAACAAAACAATGGTGATGATAGTGATTTTTAAATTTATTAAAGTTATTTACAAAAGAAAAATCGTGTGAAGTCGATAAGTTCGAATTTGTAACATGGTTTTATAAGCAAACAAACAAGTGATGTTTGCAAATTGGGTAAATCGTTAATGAGGTTTTTATTTCGCATAGATTTATATTTAGGTAATAGTTAATACAAAAACAACTTTCTATTTCTTTCCGTTTTGAAGGTCTTCTGAAATCTCTAAGTGATTGATTTCCTAATAGACGTTGACGTTGCTGGTGTAATTATAAATATGATAGGTGATGTTTTATTCTTTTGTATATTAGTTCTAGTAAACTTTTATTCTAGACGAATGCTGTATATTTTAAATAAAAGTGTAGTGAGAAATTTATGCCCACGTCATTCCTAAATTCTTAACGATCCTTACGATTTGAGAATTCGACGTTTATGAGATTATCATGTGGACGTGGTCTAAATAAAATCACGATTATTTTTTTTTGAGTGTCTGAAATGAGAAGCTTACAAGTTTGCTACTGGATTCCATTGGGGTACTGTCGTCGACTTTACATGAGCAGTAGCAAAAAGCAAAAAAAAACTACCACGTAATAAAAGCCATTTCTACGTAACGTAATACTCGAAGCTTGGCAAATAATTTTTCTACTTTGTGATACAAATATGCTTATTGTTGTTTACAATACAAACGCTAGTATATAATGTGTCATGTGAAGTTAAACTTTATTGACGATATTGCGAGAAGTGAGTGGTACCAAGGCTCACCGTTTGAACAGTTGTAAAGTAGCATGAAAACGATGCGACACAGACAATCTAAGAAATTCTCGAACAGGTTTGATAGCAATGTTAATTTTGAAAGTAGAAAAATCATTTTTTTTTACACTCTTCAAAGAGTTACATCGATTTCGTTGCTGTGTAAGTAGAAGTACTACAGAACTATAAATGAAGTTCTCATTATGCATTATTCCATGCGTAGTTGATATACCTACATTTTCAATATAACTATTTACTAATATCAATGCTAATTGTAGTTTACTGTTGTGAATTTTGGATTTAATTTGAAGCTCTACGCCTTTTTGAATGGGACGGTCGGCCTTCCTAATCCTCATCGGTGTAGCCCCGCCTCTTAGGGTATATATGTAAGCAGAAAGTGGAACATTACCTTGCCACATACACTGTCATCTACATGACCGCTTTACTATTAATATTAATTATTGCGGTATCAGCTAACTCAAACTTTGAGGTTAGTAATTGAGTAGTTTCAAATGGCTGTGAGAAAAAATCGCTTTGAATTGTTATTGCACTGAAACTTGTCTATAAACCCTGTTAACTTAGTATTGATGCTTTGAAAATAATTTATATTTAAAGGATTTGCATGGAACCATAAAGAATCTCAATGCAGAACTCGACAAAGGTTGGCTTGAGCATTCTATTGCACTTTATATAGTAATTATCATATTCTTTATGATTTTCTAGTGGAACTAACCAGAGCCGCAGAATTGAGATTCTCTAGTGCTGATATGGACGACAAAACTGTTAGGAGCGGATCTTCGTTTGAGTTGAAGTGTGAAGTATACGCAGTTCCACCACCAGTTTTTAGATGGTATGCAGAATACTTCTATAGGATAACAAAACATTCTGAATACGGAAACAAGTTGAAAAAAAAAGAACACAATAAGTTTTTTTCATTTTTGTAGCAATGACAGAAAGTCAAAATTTAGGACGTTAAACGGAAAAGAAATCGCTGGGGTACTAGATGCTAACCTCTTCGAGAAATTATCAAATATTGGTAAATCAACTCTCCAGAATGGTGTGGTGGCAAGCCGTATCCGAATACCATGTGCTGATAAAAAGCATCGTGGGAAATATCGTTGCATCGCAACCAACGGCCATCGTACTATTGAAACGTCGGCGAAGATTTCTATTGGTAAATTATAGTTGTATTTTCGTATTTGACTTCTCTGAATTTATCATCCAGTTCAGCTGAGTCGGTTTTACTTACGGTTGTCAGTCAGTAGGTCAGGAGGACGTATCAAATTATTGTTCTATGTTGATAATTTAGTTGGCAGCGAAGTTTGCAGCTCAAATGAGTTTGCACCACCACAAATCATACAGTTTACGGATTCGCGATTCGAAATTCAAGACAATGCTGTGCAGCTTATGTGCAGGGTAGCGAAGCCCGGTGCTACCATTGCATGGTATTTCATCAAAGACGGTGAAGTTCGCGTTCCGCTGATTGATAATGCTGATTTCGAGGTAAACTCTCATTGGGTGAAAGCTTTTGAAATCTGAAATATTTTTTAATAACTCGCATTGTGATTTTCATTATACATGTCTTCGAATTTTTTTTTCCTCAATGCTCTCTAATGAGGATGTAAAATCACTGGCTGAAGTCGGTAATGTGACTAACGCGTCGTACATCAATAACTTCTGTTTTTGTCAACAACACCATTTAGTTTAAAGGTGATTGTGATTGTCATTTTGCACCGTTGGATACTGCGAAAACAACATGCTAGACGAAAACTACTAAATTCAACAACGAGTGGATTCAGCATAAGAAAAAATGTTAAGCAGTGACATTAGAAGAAATAAAGCGGTATCATCAGAGCGAAAAGTTATAAATAACGAAAATAAGCATGTATAAAAAGTCATAGAAGCATTAATGATAACACTCATTCCTCAATATATTTATCCAACAAACATGCATCGCCACGTCATTAATAAGCATCTAGTCAGATCGAATTCGCCTATCTGGAAATTCGTGAAATACTTTTACCAGTGGCTTTATTTGTACTTATTCTTAATAACTTTTATAAAGTTAAGCAGATGTTAACTCTCAACTTTCTAAACATGTATTGTATTCGTTTATATTATTAGCCAGTTAAACTATGCTATGAAATGATATGCATATACTCATCAGGAGGCAAACGCATCATAAAACGGTACGTAGTGAAGTATCGTATAATCGAAACTTGATTCAATTTCAAATTGGCAAACTTAATGTAACTTTCAAATAATGGACGCAAATTTGAATCAACTGGAGGATAAAGTGCATTGGCGTGTTGGCTAATTCTCACCGTAACTAATTGTGCTAACCTAAGTCGTATCCCATCAACTCCGCTATACAATAGGGCGTATTTCACAGAGCACCAAGGCATTGTTCCGTATTCTCCAAACTCAAAAATAGACATATAGGATTGTTTTGAGGCAAATGTTGAGCTGACAAGCTGAGAACAACTATGAATATTGTGCTCTAGGTCATTATCGTCTAAATTGTAAACTTTTGTTTTACATTACCCGTCTGCATATCAATGTCCAATTAATTGCATGCCACTGATCAATATATTCCAATATGAAAAATTGATTAGTTGATTAAAAAAATTTGACTACTTTCTAGAACATTTGTGCATAAAGCACTTGGCATTGAACTCATATTCTATTTCTCTCTGTATCTACCACAACTACACTCATCACGTCATCTAAGTATACCAATCCTTTTCATATCAACAAGATGAAATCTTTTTCCATTCCGTATATTCATCACTAATTTCCATTTTTAGACTCAATAATTACGAAATTTGGGTCAATATTTTGCGGCTGAGGATACTAATGAACGCTGGCAATACCCTTAAAAAATTATAGACATAACAAACTATCAAATTTAAAAATGGTACAAAATATTTTTGCTTTTTGAGTTGTATGTGAAAAAAACTTTGAATATTCTATCACCACATAGAGTTTTTTTCCTTAAGAGGGTATGCATTCAAAAGAAGTGAGTGAAAAAAAAAGTAGAAAAGGTTTTAAAATGTTTTAAAATAAATTTGTGAAGGGAAAATGACGCATCAATCCTTCACTATAACTCACAAGCTTTTTTCTACAGTGCATAAATCCCAGCATTGCGATTGAAGAAGTCAAAGGACTTTCTTACGTACATGAAATGGAAAGACTGGACTTTAGTTTTTTTCTTCATATTCAAATTTCAGATACTAGCAAATGGAGATCTACTAGTGAAGCGATGTGATTTTGAAACGCGAGTTGGTACTTACATCTGCGTAGCGAGTAACGAGTTCGGTGAAGATCGTGCTGAATCATGGTTATATTGCAATTCGCGAGAAACAACAGATGAGGTTGTTAGTTATACCTAAAAACTGACTCATTTTACTAATAATTTGCACTATAGGGTACTTATTTAGCGTTCTTGATGATGATGATGACGTCTTGGAGTTTCATTTCAATGCTGATCGATCTCGACTCCTGGTTAGATCACAATAGTCATTACTTCGTCCTATCCTTTCAGCTGTTCCATTTATATAATCACTGCGATTGATTATATTTTGTCGATCGTTAGGTTGTAAGCGTAGGATGTCGAGAAAAAAGAAACCAGTGAGCTTCTACTATGCTATATACGGCAAAAATTATCTTCACTGATCTCGTTTATGTCGAAATATATTTTTCTTGAACATTTTCCTCTATAAGGGCAAGTTATTTGATTATAATGTGATTACCCTCATAAATAACTGATATTCATAAAGCAAAAAACAATTTGTGGAATTTTTTTTTTCCAAAGAGAATAAACATTATTGTTGTATTTTTAGTATAGCAGTAGTAGTAGTATAACATTTCTTTGTTAAAAATACCGAATAAAGAAAAATGACTGAGGGAGAGGAAAACGAGTTAAACGTTTTCACCTGTTTGGTTGTGTATTTTCATTAAACATCAATTCGTAAAATTATTAATTTTTTCTAATGCATTTCATATATTCATAACGAGTCTATTTTAAGATTTTCGAAAGAAAATTGTTGTTTTTCAGAAAAAAAAAATCGTTGTTTTTCGTTTTCTTTTTTTTTCTTCACGATTTTAATAGCATATTTAAACAACAATTACCAAACAACTAATCACTACGACTGAACGTTATGCTTAATTGAATAGAGGAAACGATACGGTATAACACTCCTCAATTTCAACGATTACATATAAATGGAGGAGATCAAAAAGCATTGTAGAAATTTTTTCAATTTAATGAAATTCATTACAGATTCATTTTTTATGACATAAAAGATAAAATGATAGATATATGATATGATAAGGTGAATTTCATAATATTTTTTTTGATAATTGTATTTTTATCAATTATAAAAGGCTATAATGGTATAATATTTTCCTGTAGCGATTTCGAGTTACATGGTCCTCTCTAAGGTTTTAGGTTTTTAATCAATTCAAAAACGTTAAGTATTAGACTTATGTTGTTTTTTTTTTCTTTTGAATTTTTTATCAAAAAAAAAGCCCAAAAGTTAACTAAATTATGGTTTTTTTTTTATTTCTCTTCAGTAAATAACATTTTCTATATTCCTCTTAAGAAGACTTTATTGAAATTTTTGATAGACGTCAGCATTTTTAATGTATTTCAATAAGGGATTTATTTCTCACGATTATTATATAAAAAATGCTAGGTCGCACACGTACGTTCTCAACAAAGCGAAATGTCATTTTACTCATTGGCTTCACTTTTGCCTCAATTAATATTATTATCCATTTTATTTTGTTCGTATCATATGACTTAAAAACTACAATTATTAAGTTGGCACAAAATGAAATTTTCACTTCAAAGTAGTTAACAAAATGAAAAAATCGATTCAGATTTGAACTATAACCAAGGCGATGACACGGACTAGTAGCAAGACACCTACCGTACTAACACTTACCGTATTCGATATGTTAAAGATAAAAAAGAACAAACTGCTAGTCGACGAATTCATATGGGAGCGGCATAAGTGTTGCTTTCATTTGGTTTTGAAAGTTCGTACCGTATTGGTCTTCGATTGTTCGACCATATACAAAACCTCTCATTCCCAGACAACTTTCGTTATATGTCTTATCTTGAAAATATTATCTTGTCATAATGGTCCAAATCACATGTTTTAAATTTTTTAAACGATCTACCTTGTTCCGCAATACTCGAGGTTGGTAAACAACAGTGTTTCATTGAAAAGACTATACAACTCAGAAACAGGCTAACATTTTATCAGAATCCCTTTCATCAGAGCCTAAAAAAGTCTATGTCAATTGTATGGTCTATTCAATTAAACGCCAAGCAAAAAACCCTGCAAAAAAAACCTTAATCTAAAGTTTTAACACGCAGTCAAACCCACATCATCCCAAATACTCACCTTTAAGTTGGCTTTCCTCTGTTATTTGTGGAGGCAACCGTTCATAGAGATAGCATAGAGACTGATGTCTGGTATTTAATCAGGCCATCAGCCTTATGCATGGGGATAGGTCATGCATATCCACAAGGCACTCGTCTTTTTTGTTTTATTTTTGGGTTTTGTTTTTTTTTCCAAGAGCTTTCTAAAACTTTCGCGCGGGTGTTCTTGTATCTTGCGCAAGGATTTTGACATTAAATTCAAAATCGACCGCGTTATGCTTCTTAACCGTATGTGCACCTAGTGAAGTGTTTATCCTAAGTTTGCCAAATTTACAAAGGTTAAAGGATAGCCGATCTTGGGATCTTCTGAATGCTGTATCAGAAACTGTGCCATCATAAAACGCTTTCAACTAATTTTTAAATGATTCTGTGGCATTTATTCTTCGTTGAGATTTGTAGCAAATATTATGGTGAAAATGAATATTATCAATATCATCCACGAGTACGCTATCACTCTACATTTAATAATGACGTAAATCAGCTTTATATTAGTTACTTTGCTATGTCACTCTGTAAACATTAAACTACGAAAATACGTAACCAAACATTTGCCTACGTATCGAACAAAAAAAAGGAAATGATGTCATTATAATTTTATAACTTCTCATTTTCATACATTTACAAAGTTTTTTTAGGCGATTTTCATTATTGAAAGTTAAGAAAAACAGTGATATTTGCTTATATTAACAATTAATTATCTGAAAAACGAAATAGTCTGTAAATAAATGCATGTCGGAAAATTAGTTTTGAATGTTTAACGAAGGCAGAAAATCGAAGAGCAAAAAAAGGTTCAAGTTCGAGGAGATTTTCTTTCTGAGAAGTTTTTCCTAATGATTTCAAAAAGGCCATTAAAAGAATACGAACGAAATGAAATAAGCAACTTAACAAATTTGAATACATGTCTATCGAAGTATTTGACTAGAATCTAAATAAGAGTAGTAAAGTAAATTATAAAATCAATGCAGATTCAAGTAACAATGGACAGTGAGGTTTCTTTTGACCAACATTCTATGCCAATAGTTTCTACCAGACATGGCCATACGAGGTAAAATGATTTTGTTCTGAATGCTTATAATAGATAATATAGGCAGCTCGAAGTCGGCATAAACTTTCCATTTTAAACGCTGAAATTCAAAATCTCAGTTGATAGAACTACCATGTCTCAATCTATGAGAGTTTTATACAAGCGAAGTGAGATTTTTGTCTGGTGTACTGACTGTATTTAACAAAACTGTAATATTTTTCGAATTCAAATTCAGTGGTAGAATATTCTGTATGTATAAGCTTATGAGTGTAATAACCCTAATAAACTATATAAATATTATAATAAAGTGTTATTATAGAAATAGTAGAAATGTTGAAGAGCAGCAAATGCTACGCCGCCAGACGGCGTCCGATATTATCATGCATTACGTGTCTTCGGAAAAAATATTATTCAGACTTTAAATTGGGTACAGATCATGTTCATGTTAAAATCAATTTTCATTTCAATATCCATAATGATGCTACGTCAATTTCAAAGCTCGGAATTACAGGCGGGACTCGAACCCGGACTTCATATGTCCGGTTTCCTGTCTGTTATCTAATCAGCATTCTCCTTTCAAAAAGTTACGATTCGGTGAGCAAATATCAGCGTTTTTCATAATGTGGTAAATATGTTAATATGAATTTTTTATTGTTGTTACTTTACATTATGCATTTCCATTTCGGCAAAGAAACCAATGGGCGAGAGGACCTATCAAAGGTTTGCCTCACTGCATTGAGACTACAGAGAGAAAATGTTGCTTTGACCCAGACCATTTATATGGTAGAATTCTAGTTATTAGCGGCGGAAAATTTTGTCATAAAATCTCAGAGTAGTCGTGTTTGCCGTATAGCCATCTGTCGTTCACTTAACCATTTCTATGAGATCCGAATTTCACGTCTAGCCGTTTTTGGTTTTAATCTCTCACTTCCAAAGAGATTCATTATCCTCGACTGCTTTCTGGCTACTAGTACAAGTGAGAAGAGTGAACCGGATGTGTTCAAAGAAACGGAGAAACGAATAGAAACTACGGAGCGGCCCCTACCAAAACAGATCCAGACTATTCAAGCAAGAGAATGTAGATTTATTTGATGTCAGAACGTATTCGGGATCTTAAGTGTAATTGAAATCCCCATAATTGGGTTTTCTCCTGTGTGATATTCGAGTAGAATGCGTTTACTTATAATTTTAATTTTGTTGTAGTTTTGGACATTATACGTATCTTTGGAGAAGTTATGAAAATGCAGCACTCATTCGTTTTGGTGTTAAAGTGTAGATGAAGATTGTAATTCGGTCATACAAGGGTGTTCTGAAGCATATATGCTCAGTTCGATACATACTCGTCTATTGTTATACACTACTTCTCACTAGAGCATTTTTTTTTGCTCTAAATTGTTTCAATTTCGTTGTACTTTTGGGCATTGTACTTATCTTTGGAGAAATTATGGAAGATTTTATATAAAGAAGTATCATTTTGCATGCAACATCTCAATACATTGAAAAGCAGATTGATATTATCGTTTAAGCTCCAACAATTGCATTCCTGATTTCAAACACACTTCATTGTTAAAAATATTGCTACAAAGAAGAGCAGGCTCTAAGAATTTGTGGCATAAAAGAATGCATAGGTTGAATACGGTGTAGCAAACATCCTCCATAACGGAGTATGCTTGCTACTTACATGTGACAAATATCTGTCATTAGGTGTCAAATATTGCATATCATATCAGTTGTGGTTAAAAGTTATAGCATCGAAACTTAGAAATGGTGGAGGCAAGTGAAAGTCCAAGTGTCCCGATTCATAAAAGGTCATAATTTCGATACGTTTTCTGGAAATAAACTTAGCTGACGATCAGAAAAAGGACATTATTTCCTCATACCGAAGTCTCCGCCCCCTCCCTATATAAGCAGTTACGGTAAACATTTCCTTCATACTCTCACTCATGGCTCAACCCAATCTTCTTCCACCTTTGCCATTAAACTGGTTATCGTTATATCATTGTATTATAAATCTCGTTGAAGTGTTAGTGTTAATTCTATTGCGTTAGTTCTCGATTTATCGTTGTTGTAATCGTGATGTAATATTTTTGTGTATTATTTGAATAAAGGTTTAATTACCCAAGTTTGAGGTATAAGCTGCAATCAAATTAAAGACCCGCGTGGCAGGCCAAGGTACGAAGAGCACACAAATACGAAGAAACCTATACAATATCTGGTGCATTGGCCGGGTCGACGAATCTTGTACAACTCAACGCTCAACGCTCACGACCACTACATACGGTATCTACAAGTGGTATTTAATATTTCGGATTTCTTTACGTTCATTACATCGCCATATTGAAGTATTATGACGGATGTCTTGATAATTTCTCAAGTGATTTCCATTATTTCAAAGATTGACAGCGTCTTCATCATCATCATGACAAACTCTTCTTATTCTAGTATTTATTTCATTTACTTTATGTATTACTTGAAAGCTAACCAACCATCAACTCCATACATTGCGAGACATATTGAAATCGCCGATTTGTTCACGATGTTATCACTTCACAGTTATTTCTCCATACTATTGCACCAATGAGGCAAATCTTATGGAATTCAAGAAGTGTTCACTCTCTTTTCTATACTAATTTAATAACAAAAAAGGTTAGATAAGCTAGGATAAGCTTCGGCGTTTATCAATTCCTTGTGGCGGATGCACCTAGGCACCAAGTCAGTGCTAGTTATTTTACCCTGATTTGTCTGGTACCTCTTCACTGTCCCTGAAGGGCTGGCGGCTTGGTTGGCCTTGTGGGCGGCAACGAACTGATTCAAGCCAGCGATCTGGTCAGAAGAAGCACTCGGATACTATTCACGTATATAAATTGTAGAATTGTTGTTGGTAGGCTCGTACATGTGCATTTTTAAAGGCAAATTTTCACGCATATAACCATCCAAAGTAAAAACATGTTTTCTATAAAGCATCACATAATGTAAAATCATTAATATAACGGTAGTAATTTTATACTAGCAAGTTGAAAGCAATGAAAAATTATATAAGCGAAAACAAACCAGCAACCAAAACCTTTATTACAGTCAACGTTTTGGAAACATTCAGGCACCAATGAATTCTACATTCCGTTGAGTCAATAGTACAAAAAAATTATGTATTTCTTCGTAATCAGGAAATATCCCGTTGGCTTAGAGCCTGTATCGCCTGTCATTAGGGCAATCAGCTGAAATTCCAAATAAATGCTTAACAGTACAAGAATTTTTTTTCACATGACGAAGATAAAAATCAAGCAGCTAACCTTTAGTTGAAATTGATTGATAAGGTCGAAACTGCAAACAATAGCATTCTGTATGCTTTCAACATAGCAGTCATCCGGTTTGAGATCATAATAGCTGGCTATGAACAATCGGAATGGACATAATGGCATGTGTTTCAGTGGTTTAAGCGCTGCGCAGATCGCAATGTGAATAAGTCAAAGAAATGACATGAACCACATAAGCTGTCAATGTTTTTTTTTGGACCAATAGAATAGCAGGTTAATGTACAGTATTTACTAAGTAAAGACCTAAGTTTCGGCAAAATCGTCTTCTTCAGAGCTTGAAACACATGCAGAGTTTCTTGCACACGGTGCTCAGTATCTTTAATATACGCTTCATCCTCCCTGAGCAAGTGTGTCCAATGTTTCGCACTGAAAATTTCAGGTGATTGCCTTCACCGAATCTCAAGTCAGTGATTCGAGGTGAATTGCCATCACGGGCTTCAAGGCCGATGATTTCCGATGGATGGCCTCCACCAAACTTTAGGCCTGTGATATCAGGTGGATTGTCTTCACCGAATCTTAAGCCATTCATTCAAGGTGGATTGCCTTCACCGAATCTCAAACCAGTGATTCAGGTTGGATTACCTTCATGGAACTTGAGCCGGTGACTTCAGGTGTTTGCCTCCATCAAACTTTAGGCCGATGATTTTAGGTGCCTTCATCAAACTATATCTAATGAGCTGAAGTAATACTTTCGGGTGAGATAGATTTTCATCTTAACACCTACAAGTTGGGAGCGTGAACCTCCGCGGTAACATCCACTACGAGGTTCTAGCTCTGATGAGTGTATGAAGACATTGAATATGAATGCATAGGCACGTCTTGAAAATGGGTCATTGCCGAAGCTTATCCTATTGTTGAAAACAATGCAACTGTTAATACGTTTAATTTTACACGGCAACGTCATTGTTCTCCTTCAGTTTCATTGTTAGTATATTTGCTGTCATCTGTACACAGTTACGAGCATTGCTGAGGAGCGTCAATGGATTCACTAAATCCTCATGGTGACTATCGACTATTAGTTAGAGATTATCCTTGATTCGTGGGCGCCTAGCGCTATGATAGAAGATTGCAAAATGATACGCAGGCCCCAATCAGTGTACGAAGGTGCATGGCTGTCACCAGGTCATCCACCCTCAATAGGCGAAATGGTCCCAAAAACATTTGGTAAAAAAAGCAGCACTGGCTTGATAGAGATCATCCACCTTAAGACGTCACATAGAACGAACATTGCAATCAATCACTTCCACAAAACCACGTTGAAGACGAATGTCGAAACGTATGACAACAGTATTTGATAACTGTACTTCTTCAATTACACATAGCCAATGGTTTGAAGTTATATTCACGACGAGTGGTTCTCATAGACATGCAGAAGATACAGTAATACTGAATGACATCTGCGACGAACTGCTCTTTATTATTGCTTAGCAACAGATTGGGGTTGTTGCATGATGGCGAATGTCATTCTGACATCTGAAAAAAAAATAAAACTAGAAAATCAAGGAAATAAAACTTTTTAGGTTACGGCTTTTAGGGTTTACTTTTATAGTGCTAAGAAAAATCGAATACTAAACATTTTCTGTAAATTTTATTGACATACTATATCGTTCTTCCAGAATGTTATTTATTTTGCGTATAATTATTAATATTCATTAATGAGCTCAGAAGAACCATCTACTGGTAAAATAGAGCCACGTTGCTTACAAACGAGAGCAAACAAAAAATTTGCTTCACTTGAGATAGAACCAAGTAAAATGCATAAAAATGAATGCAGCAGAAGTACTACAGATTTTATTCAAAAATATCTATAGTAGTTTGAACTTAGATGTAATACAAAAAATAAAACTTGTAAATTTTCTTCTTAGAAGGACGGATTACAATATTATGGCATAGAATAGACAAGATACGCTGTGACTACCGCACAACTTCTATCAAGCAACGCTAGAAATCATAAATACAGTTATATAATTCTACCCATACATTGATAAAAATTGTGATTTGTGAATCTTGAAACCTAACAAATGGTTCTACGATGTTTTAATACAAAAAGGAAAATGGCAAAAGAAAATTATCAAGCAATTTTCAAGAAAAAAGAGCAAAATATAAGTCTGACCGTTGTGAATCTTCATCAGTATTTTGTCTATTGGGAAAACTCTCCATTTTACAAAGTTGGTATTGCACATGCTTGGAGAAGAATGCGGTTCATGTACCAACATGAGCAGGAAAATGTACTGATTCAAGCCATACACATTCACACTCACGTAACTGTTCGAGAAGTAAACTTTGCAAAACGAACAGTAGATATTTTAAGTGTTTTCTACGTTTTTTTAACTATCAATTATGTTATTTATGCGAACTATAGCCAATGTGTTGTAGTGGTAATTATCACTACGCGTTTAAATGATTGTACTCAAAAACTGAGGTAAATCCTAATGTTTCTGTTTCAATGTAAAGAAATGAGTTCATCAAAATTCTCAAAGCTGTTGAGGGATCATGCGTAACATTCAATACATTGGTATAATAAAAACGATTATCTTACGATAACTGATTTATGTAGGAGTTTCACTTATAATCAATACCTGAGTGCAAAATATGCAACTTAGCTTGCAAACGTACCTGTTCGGACATTTCCGATGTGAAGCCAAATTCATAATCAAACATATGCTCGCATCAAATAATCAGGCTGCTGTTGATAAATCTACAAATAGAAAACCATAACATATTTAGTATCGTCCAGTATAAAGCAAATATCAATTGTAGGTTTAAAGAAGAATTTTAAAAAGAAATATACACTATATTTTTTGTTCACGTACAAGCAGCCAAAATATGACATCAAAGTGTTAAATTACAATTGAAGAATATATCCGACAACATCGAACACTGTTTTCGTTCCAGAAATCCAGAGATTTAATTAGATCAGGCTTTAAAACTGGATTCTTTGATCAATTGTAATTGCACGTCACTTGTTTACATGAAAAACCTTGGACTCAAGAATCTACCTGTTAAGGTTGAATATCCGACATTTACACATATTTAAAATGTTAGCTATATGGGAAAAAACATGCGATATAGAGGAAAACTATAAAAATATTGATTGTGAGGGAAATAATAGAGCAGGTTAACACAAAGCCGTTTGTGAAGTCCAGCAAATGTGCTTTAGAGTTGGCCAAACTTGAAGCTTGTACTGTCAATGAACACGTTTGCCGGCAAAACGTTAACAAGTTAGGTAAAACGTGGTGTTAATTTCATTTTATTATACTCAATCAATTACCAAGTCATCAATCTCGTATTTAAAATACTGAACTGCATATTTAAAGTGATTCGGATAGAAAGATATATTAATTAGAAAAACGCATTTGTTGAGAGCAACATTTCAATCGAGCCCAGTATTGCTTGTTGCATTCTACAAATCGAAATACTTAGTTGATGGCACAAAAAAACTTTTCACTATCTGATTTACAAAATTTGCCAAGTGGATGCATAATCTTTTATTCGTTATAGTTATAGTTTGTAGCCACCGAACCCGAACTAAAATATCGCTGTCGTCGTCTACGACACGACCATGAATTAGTGAAACATTTATTATTTCGGGTAACTTTCTCAAACTGACCATACAATGCATCTAGATGGCACTCATCTACTGCATCGAATGTTGAATAGCAAATGGTGATACTGATTTTCCCATAAAGTAGCGCCCAGTTGTCTACAACGGTTATTTTTAAACACATACTAGAGCAAAGTTTTTAAACATGAAAGGCGATTGAACAGATAGTTGAAATCACATCCAGTTAGTTTTATGAACAAAAGCTTTAGAGACATTCGCTAACACTATACATTTCGTGGAGCAACAAAACTGTAGTCTGCTGAAGGCAGAAAGCACGTATAAAAAAGAAATACACTTAAAACACCTACAAATGCAAAGCTTTCTACTTAATTTTTTATTCAACTTTCCTAGATGAATGATTGTATTAATGCAGTTTTTTAGTGCATAGCCAAAGTACCTACTGAAAAGTAGTCTTACAGCGATAGTCTGAGCACGATCCTATATAAAGTACCGTAGTGATATTTGATTTCGCTTAAACTCCAACGTCAAAGTTAGTGTCTTCACATGCGGAGTGGGGTCGGTTGGATTTACTGACCTCCCTCCGCATTCTTTAATTATCGGGCTAGTTGAAAGAATTTCTACTGCTTTGAACATATTACTAAAATTGTTAATGAGAACTAATGCTAGTATCATCGCATATTGGTTTTTTTCTAATGAGAAGTATAGTAGGCACTGTCATCATCAATTATCATCTTGCCTGCTCTTAGATAGTTGTTTAGGTTTTCGTTGAGCTGTTAATGTGAAAATCAAGACATAATGTTTTGTGTTAATCAAATTAATGTATGGATGGGAGTGGAGTGGAACTGAGCGAGATGAAGGTGGCAAAAGAAGGTGAGTTCATTTTTTAACTTGCAGTTCATTCCGTTTTTCTAATATCTTAAGATTTCTGAATGTTCGTTGTGTTAGTTAAGTGTTACTTCATAGGTTTACTTTGATACAATTATTTGCGCTATATAGAAATCAGGTGAAGATTCCAGCAAGAACTTCTTAAGTTTCCATCAAATGAAAGACAGTGTGAACGATTCTACTATTGCCGAAGTAAATGTTAGTTGAAGAAGAATGAGAATAACCTGTGAACCACTTTATATACTATCTAGGTAGTGGCTGCTGAGAGCAAATTTTCAAGGTAAATATTTTGTGCAGTTAGGGTCCATTTTTGGTTTTCACCATAAGCAATGTTTTGTCTGAGAGAAGATTGCATTTGGTTATTTCATTCATAAATCCCTTCCAGAATATTCAAGATTTTCCTCGGTTTTCAGGAACATTTGTTTTCGTATGTTTTCAGTAAGATGTGGGGAACACAGTTTTGTGCCAAAATTATGTATAATTT
>KN716892.1:14516-37646 GCA_000816705.1 Dictyocaulus viviparus | reverse complement strand
TATATATATATATATATATATAGGCATTTAGAGAAGTGACTAGTAACTAGTCTCACAAAAACACGAACAGCAAGATGTGATTTACTTGCGTGAAATCAAATTTATGAAAGATACAAAGCAAGGAACTTCACACTTGCCACGCAAAGCTGATAGACAAAAACCAAAGGACACAATAGCTTTGGCCCTATAGTGTAACGTTAACTGAAACATTGATCTTACCTAGTCAATGAAAGGAATCGAGATATCTCCATGGCTGTGAACGTGGGCATCACCTCTTGAGCCCTCGTCCAGTCCATTGCAAAAGGAGGCGGAGTATGAATCGTGGGCGCAATCTTGTCAGATCACCTAAAATTTTCAGTAAGCAATGTCCTCTCAGCTAAAAGAGAACTTAGAAGCGTAACGCTGCTCAAACAATTGACATACTAACTACGAATAAATAATGATTAAAAGTCCTCCTTTAAGGGAAGAAGAAACATATGTAAGGAGATTGGAAGCTTGACCTCTTTTTGTAATGAACCTTTGATTCAAATAGAGCGCGCTTTTATAGGATAGCCTTCACACTTCGGTTTTCGAGATTTCTACTTTAGATGCGTGATTTATATGAAAAAACCTTCCATAAAAAGTAGAACAAAGCATCAGTAGAATGTTTTAAAGCAAATATTTCCTTTTTAATATAGACACATAACTGTGATATAACAGAACATTGAAATTGAAAACCAACTAAAATCGATCTCAATACCCATGAGCTGAATTCTAGCATCTACGGCATTGGTCATTGAAATCACTAGTCAATTCTGTCATGTGAACCAGATCAAAACCAGGAACAACACTTCTTACGAAATCAACAAATCGCATTTCGTTCCATCGACCGTTCTATAAAGATGTTTAATTGTAAACATTCTATGGTGAATCTTCTCTGAGTAAACAGAACTATTTTTTGAGTCTTTATTCAATTACTGTTCGCTACATGAGACCTGGGACTGCAAGCTTACAAAAACTTCTTAATACTCAAAAGTACACTAAAAATGTGAATTTTTTCTAAAAAAACGTCTTTAAAACATGAATGATAGAATAGAAAGCATTCGACTATTCGCTATTGTTTCTAGTCAGAATTTCAAAGAACTATTTAATGTGTCCTGAGTCTATTTCAACAAAAAATGCAGATCTCAATTTCATCATGACAAAAGAAATGCACGAAAGAAGAAAGACAAACCAGCTTTAACTGCGATAGTTTACAAAGAATTCCAATTGAAGACATTATTGCCAAGAGGAATCATAGTGTGATAGATTGCTCATATACGGAATCACTCTAGTGGAATTTTGACGAAAAATATGCTTGAATGTTTTACGCTTCGCATATCACATGAGAAATTCTGAAGATAAGTCAGATAAAGAGAGAATAATTGACATTGTTTTATACGTCTTAGTTGCAAAAGAAAGCTCAGCTCAGAGAAACAAACAATAAGAAAAAAATAACCACAAAAAAAAGCCAAAAACGGAACAAAAAGAAATTTCATCGAAGAGTTCAGAGAATGGAACAAAATGAGAAGTGATTGATTGCTTACATTCTGCGTAGATCAAATTTTGTGTGTCGAAAAATAGCTCATGATCATTTAAAGTCAGGAACATAACTTGATTTGAAATTATCAAAAAATCCAAAGATCCAAAATCTGTTATTAAATTTAAGCAAAAGCCAATGCTGACCTTAAACACGTCAATAAAGTGGTGCATCATTCATACAGAATATCTGAGGTTTTTAAACAAAGAATAAGCGCGTATGGCATCAACTATACCTATACGATTCAAATAAAGAAAACAGAGGACGAGATTTTGGCAATGAACATTTCCTAAGGGATCTATTGCACATTATCACAATTCAACTGAGTGTGAACTTAAACCATTCCGTACTACGATGTGATGGCTCCTACCGTGCACTACGCATTACACATTTATGTAGTTCAAATATTAAAAAAAAGCATCATTAAGAGGCTGCCACTTACTTAAGTTCGAATTCAATGAAGTTTGTCATTTGTAGAACGCTTAAAAAATCATATTGCTAGGAGGAAATTTTTAATGAATTAGGACAAAACTACTTCAGGCGTATACTACCATTCATTTTACCAACGACAGTCCTAAAATATAAAGATGAATAGGAATTATGCATCATCAACTTCAGAAGTGCAACTGCGGATTTACAAAGTTAAAAATCAGGTATAAAAGATTGTTGTTCTTCATCACATTTCATAGTTCTACGTGCATTCAAAAATATTGACCTAAACATCCTACGTGTAAACATGATTGGAATGCATACATGAAGCAAGGGAGAAAATTGAATTGTAAACATCAACAAAACAACCACGAATACTGAAAGAACAAACGTCGTCGTGATTGTAACGAAACTCCTTAGGTATAACAGTGTTGAAACACCTGCGTTTTCCGACTACTGCCAACTTTTTCCCAATAAATATAGTAACTGAGACGTTTATACCTCAAAAGATTATGATACGTGCTTGTAATCCTCGCTAATACGTAGAAGTTTATTAAAAAAACTCTTTTTGCGATTATTGGTAAATTGAGGTCATGTGGTGTAATAAGGCTCTGATATCTATCTAATAAAAAGGTATCACCATACTTTACCATATTCTTGGAACTGGACGACGCTGTTGGATGCGAATGCAAACCAAGCGTTTTTCACTACGACAAACTCTAACGAGTCGAAAAGTTTGAGAGAATTATGTGGAGTTTTGCTAATGCAACACCTTAGATGTTACGTGTCAAAGATTACGTGGAAGCACTAGGGTATAGGGGTACGGTATAGCTATAGTACCCATGGAAGGTCTCTATCTAAATCCACCGCGGATCCACCACCACTAAAGTACTCCGCGATGATATAAGTATATTTCGTCACTAAGCTATAATATTGATCAAAAAATTTATTACCACTCTATTAGTTTCCTCTTTGTGTTGGGTAAATCATAATCATCATGCATAATTAATGGTACTTATTGGAGTGGCTCAGTAGTGGAGGTGCAGCAGCGACGCGTTGGCCCAAATCAGTTCGCGGCCCCCCCAGGCCTACGAAGCCCGCCATCCCTCTGGAGTCGGTAAATTGGTACCAGAGAAACCTGAATAAGATAAGTGGCACTGACTTGGTGAAGAGTGGTCAACTCAAGTCACTGTATAGACCAGGCACGCATTCAGCTACCTCCACGATATCACGTTGAACACGGATGCGTTGGTGCATCCCGCCCCACAAGAGATAGATCAACGCCAACAATTATCTTATTTTTTTATCATATATATTCGGACAGCTGAATAATATAAATCGAAAGCTCAAGATATCTTTAAACCGTTCTAGCAAAACTTAAGCGATATAGGAAGATCTTATGTAGAGATCGGATGCTACAATTGAAGTAGCCGAGGACGAAAAATCGATAAATCAATATAATCAATCAATATGAATAATAGCGAAATTTTATGAAGCACGAATAACCAAACTAGAAAGACGCATTTCTTCGCCAATATGAAGTATTTACTATTTTCAGCATGTAATTGAGAAGTACACTACGACTTCTACTGAGGTACTACTACTACTTGACTTCTACTGAGCGTCTATCCATCTGCTTCATAAAGAAGGAAGACGACTACAATGCTCTGATAGCCCTTTTTAACGTACTACTTTGTTAGCAAGTGATAGTACAATGTTCGGACAAGAAAGCATGACACCATACCATTTAATACATTATCTTCTCAGTTCTTCACATGCCACCTGTTTTTATGTGAAATGTTGCTGCGTTAAAACAATGACATTTAAAACATCAGTAACTGAATTCCAATCGCCTTACCTGTGTTTCGAAACCATTGACTTAAAGGAGGATAAAACTCAAAATTTGGTGTTTTGGGGGCATAATCAGACAATCACCTGATGATTAAAAATATAGTGAGAATATAAAAAACCACATTTTCTTTCCCTGATTAGTTAAAACGATATTCCAATCATATGAGACAAAAGCAGCCATGAAATCTCCTTGTGAGTTATGTAGGTACTTCACGATCAGGATTGCCACAGATTTCCGCTGCAACGAAATCATTTGCGCAAAGCAGCGGATTCGAATGTGACAGCCGAAACCATTCACAGCGATTCTTGAGAAAGTCATGCCAAAACTAGAATAACAAGATATGGAAGTAAAAATCGATGCTCGGCAAGTTTACCAGCGATATTTTCCTAATAACTGTATTACACCAAATATTAGTTACAGAAAAGAAACGAGTTTTAATTGAATTTAGCGAAAACGATGATCACGGAAAACGGATATGTATCAGATGCTCCATTTATATTGGCTCAGGTTCGTTAGCCGTATTATTTATTTCAAAGTTGGGTACCAAACTTCTTGTGGTGACTTTGGACGCAGGGCCTTCCAGTAGCTTCCCGTCTGATGAAGGCCTGTCACTTTGAGTCCGCGTTTCTAGAATGGCTTTTGCGCTATATAGACTGTCCAAACATTCTCTGATTCATTCGAGGTCGATTGATTCGGCGAATTCTAAATCTCTAATCATATATTCAAATTGTTGTATTTCAACTGCTACATTGCATAATCTGTCAACAATATCGTTAATTTTCTGTTTGCAAATGGAATCTTAGATTTTTGGGTACATATTATCTGCTGCTCTGCCAGAATCGTCGATGGCCTTTTGAACCCTATTCCGCTCATCCCGAATAAATGAATCATCCTCCTCGAAAGTTTCAATTTTTCTTGCAATTCCTGTTTGATTTTCAAATGAGGTTTCTTGATTTTCAATAAAGCTTCATCTATCATCAATGAGACACACGAACATATTAAGTTAGCAATCATTCACTACACAATCCACGCTTAAGAAGAAGAGTATCCTATTATGCTTAAGCTATGTGAATCTATGTCGTGAATTTAATATGATTAATAACATAATACCAAAACTTAGTATGAGAGAAGCAGTTTAAGGATTACATAAGATCACCTTAAATGTGGTAAACATACAACAGATACAAAACACTAAATCCACGTTTTCGACACTATGATTTTTTCCGCTTTGGCGTATGCCTCGACAACTTGAAATGTTATGTAAACAGCATGGAAAATCATTGAACATTAAGCGATACATAACGGGCTATTGTCAAGACGATCACAGGCATTTCCTGTTGATTGAGAAAAGAATTTCAAAGTTGCGACTGACAAGGGAGGTCAAAGACGCATTCGTTATGAAAAATGAGTAAGACACACAATTCCTATGTACATTGATCGGTCGACAAAACCAATAAGTGAATGGATTACACAAAAAACACGATTGAGGAATACTAACAACCTGATAGTCATATTTCATTAAAAAGGTCCTAGAATATTTTGGGCTACCTTTCAGAGTCAGAAAAAGGAGACGACGATGTGATGGTACTCGACTCGGTCAATGGTCAACAAAAATACAGATGGTCTAAGGTGAAAATCGGAGCATAAGAACGATTTGAAAAATGTGTTATAGAAAAACGTACCTAATATATACACTGTTCAATCAACAGGATTAAAGTTTAGCTTCCCACTTTCAACTTCGCCGATTTTCTTGTATAATGTTGTGCAGCAAAGATGTAGGGTGATTCGTCAGATGCGTCGAAGAATTCATGAACTAGCCACGGAGTTCTCTAACCTGAAATATAAACACACAGAATCCTCTCCTAGTTCGGCGGAAATCTTCGTGGATCACGTAAAAAAAGTTTGTTCAAAACTATAGAATATTCACTAAGTGACCACTGTATTTTCACCACGAAGAATTTGTACACACCTCCTCTTTGTTATGCTTCTTCGATAGTCTTATAGAGATTTCATATGCATGTCGTATGCAACACTTACAACCTACTTATCTCTATGTGTCGATGTTAATTGGCTAATCAAAAAGCTACTTGGTGAATTAAAGTAGGATTAGAAGTAAAGCTGTAGTTAAATTTAGTATCTATTTGTACTGTGAAGCAAAAAAAAATCAGGAATACCTACACTTTTGTTGGCTGGATTAAGTATATTGGCAAGTCAGTAAATATGTCACATTGGAACATTTGTTGAAAAACTTTGAGCATGAACTCAAATGTTGTTGCACGTCAACTTAATTAAAAACTGATAATCAGGGGAGTCGGATGAGAGACTAGGATGCAATGAATTCTCAATGCATTCCTGTTGTGCATACTGTTAATGTGATATTTTTGCTTAAAAGATAACAATCGTGAGAGAATGACAAACCGTTAGCTAAATTTTCGCAATCCTGATTGAATTGTGTTACGCTCTTTAATTCCTTCATTTGAGCAAAACAATCTGAGCATTTGAGGTTCGTCGCCCTAGAGATTGATGAATGGAACTTTATGATCGTGTGTGATGATCTATGAAATTAGCTGCCATTCTTGAATTACAAAATTCATTTCAAAAGAATTTCATTTATATGCAATAATTAAAAAACATTTTTCTACCATTGAGCTCACAAATTCTTACAACGACAAATATATAAGATCTATCGATCGGTACACGGAATATCTACTTTCTTGTGTAATATATTACAATAATAATGTGTCGAAGTTATCGAATAAAACAGTTTTAACGCGTTTTGAATTGATGGACGAGTTCTTCCTTCGTTGCCGCGAATATTCGTATTTACTTATGTTTGAAATTCTTTTTTTTTAATTGCTCGTCTAGTTTATGTAGATTTTGAAGGGTTGATTTGGAACAGTGTTTTTCAATTTGGTTAGTTTTTTTTGCAGAGCATGAGTAGTTATCACCCGAGAAAAAACATTGAGGCAGTTTGCCTGGTAGACATCGACGACAAAAAGCTGTCGGAAGTTCTTAAGGCTAGTTGGGTTGTTGTAGATGTATATTATTTCTGCTTTCCAAGAATTGTCTAGATGTTCTGTCTACTTATTACTTTGTTTTTTTTTTTGGTCGATAAACTAAACGGTTCCGCCTTGCTACAAACATCACTTGCTTAACATGTGTTATTTACAGGACCACTATGGATGCAAAATAATACCCAGGAATGATAAGGAATCTTATCCCAACAAAGATTTGGTATATATATTTGCCCATTTCGACACTATTGAATTCCAAGAGCTCCTAGATTCTTTCATAATTAGCTCTACGCTTGTATGGAACATGTATCGCAAAAATTTGGTGCGCTTTTTTTCTATAATTAGCGCATTATTGTGAACTATTTGTGTTTCATTCAGCCCCTTCCTTTTCCTCGACCGAAAAGACCATTGTATTGTGAGAAACTGAGCAACTTTAATTTTATACTAAGAGCTTCGAATGAAGGAGAAAGAGTATCGTGGTGCACCATAGTGCGCTATATGGGCGGTCATGTTAAACGAGAGGTTTTAGTTTTTGTTTGTTCATTAACGTAAAATATTACGAGATATATTTATTTGCAGCCTAGCGCTACGACAAACTTTTTGATTACTGATCAAGCAAAAGGGAAGGCATTCAGAGTAAGTGCTCGTACAGTTTTCAACGTTTTGATGTTTGTTGTTTCATTATGAGAATCACATCTATCTCGTCATCCAGATTTTTCCGGATGGATAGAGATAGTGTTTCCACTTGACTATCTGTAATAAAAATTAGCTAATATCACTTGATTACTGTTTTGTGCATTTTATAATATGAGCACAGAGCTAATCCGTGTTTTCATGTATTAATGCCTCCTAATGCAGCAATGTGTCTCGCTCGGACAGAAGGTTTTGTTGTCATCGTGGTTGCATGAGTGTTGGGAGCACAAGGACGATTTTGATTTTGATCCCTTTTCTGTTGAGATGGTCGGTTTTCTCTTATTTCTACCAATCATAAGTATCTATGTTACGCAAACTAAATAATTTGCTTTTAAAGATTAACAAGCATCGAATTGGTGTGTTTGAACGGTTGAAAATCTTTGTCTATGGATTTGACGATACGGAAGATGATGACATCAAGCAAAATATCATTCGAAATCGTTCGTTCTTTATCTATTTCTTAAAGTTTTTTTGTGTACGCTGTCAGTAGATCTGCTACTCTGAAACTCTGAGAAGAAATAAATACAGTAGAGAAAACGCTTGCAGGTGGAAAGATTGTTGATGATGTTTCGGATGCCACTCATTGCGTCATAAATACATCAAAGGATTTAAATCAACTTCCACAGCTGGACAACCAGAGACTTGTCACAAATGAGGTCGACTTCAAACACGTAGTTAGTGAAACATCGCAAATATTGGTTTTTTAGTGGGTGTGGACGAGCATAAATATTGAAAATTGTGCCAATGAGGAATCTTATCATCCTGGGGCGCC
Source organism: Dictyocaulus viviparus (assembly GCA_000816705.1). NCBI lineage: Eukaryota > Metazoa > Nematoda > Chromadorea > Rhabditida > Metastrongylidae > Dictyocaulus > Dictyocaulus viviparus. The sequence continues at coordinate 29,328 of KN716892.1, read as the reverse complement.
GTTCTCACAGAATTTCACGTCAGGCCCTTCGCTTTCAGCCGTAACAACAACTGATCGAAGCGTTTCTGAAGGTTTGATTTTTGTTCGTTGATACATTTATATGTGTCTGTGTATATCAACCGTCGTACGAGCTTCCGTACTCTAATTCTGTTTGCATCTTACAAAAAAATAAGTCTTTAGATCAACTATTGCTAAAGTTTTCTTCATCTTCCTTTATTTTTCCCTTTCTTTAAGATTACTAAATTTTAAGTTGGCAGGTAATGAAATCTGCTTTGGTTTCTTTGAATTTCACTAGTTTAAGTTGATAAATTTTTCTTCATACTATATTCAATAAAAAGTGCTTCGATAGATTTCAATGTCATGTTGTTTATTAATTTTTATAAAAATCTGTTTTTTTTTTCCTATAATTGTAAAGATCGACATGTTCGCCGTAAAACATGAGTTGGATATGAAGATTGCATTTGAGTTACTGCTCATGGCGATACTAGTACCATAGCTAATCTAGTTTTTACCTGTGCATAAATTTTGGCTTTAACGATTAAATATTCGTTCATATTATGACAATGGTTAGATTTGTTGTAGGTGCTAATAGTGTTTATGAAGCTGGAGTTGGTGACAAGACACATAAAACGTCAAAAGCATTCCAAGTTTGCCTTGAAATATACGAAACGGAAGTGTCGTATCTCAACGCTCTCAAGTTGCTTGTAGGAGTAAGTTTTATGAAATCGTTATTGCTTTCATTTAAAATAGTTTTTTAAGCTTCTAGTCACTCTGTTTTTTTTGACTTTGAAACTTGAGCCGTTCTTTCAGAAAATTAGATTTTTTGTTGCATTGGAAACGATTTCACACACTTTACTTTAGCGCTCTATGATTTTTTCTGCTCACAATTGCTACGTAGAACTTTTTTCCCATTACTTATTAGTAGTATTTTAGACCTGAGTTTCTAGTTTGTTAATTTAATGTTTATCGTGTAGAATCTGAATAATAGAGGTTTCTCTTTGATATCCCAAGAATAGAGGGCGCAGTGGATTGAGGTGCAACGGTGAGACGCAGAGGCGAATTAAGTTTGCGACCGAACACACAGGTCTACCACCCCGCCATCTCTGCGGAATTTGTAAATTGGTACCCAAGATGTCTGGGTATAATAAACCAGACCACCTTGGTGAGGAGTGACAAACTCAAGTCATTGTATAGACGTGGCTCGCATTCAACCATTTCCATGATGTTACGTTTGAACACAAAAACGTAAGCGCATACCGCCACCAAGCATTGGTCAACGCCGGAGCTTATTTTATCTTGCTATTCGCAAAAATAAGATTAGTAAAGTTTGTATTGATTACATTTGTACTTAGTCTATCTGCTAGTTATTTGTGACCTTGCTAAAATCGTGTCGTGCTAAATGACTCTCCATGAACTTTCGGAAAATGAAAATAAATGTATAAGTCTATCGTACTTAGTTTTTATACTGTTGTTTGATAAATGACGATGCTTAATACTACAGCAACTATTTCAAATAGTTAACTTTTTAATTTTTTTGTGGTCTTATTTTTTTCAAAGAATTAAGGTATAAGTCTGACATTTTGGCAATATTAATCATGATTTTTGAAGGACTTTGCGAATGTTGCAGCTTTGCAATATCAAAAGAGTTTTTAATGTATGTGGTCTTCTCTTGTTGGTCGATGCAATGATGTAGTTGATCTTAATTGATAATATTATTGTTCCAACGTAACATTTTATGATGAATTATTAGTTTGATCAGCGTTGCGCCTTATTAAAGTATCAGCTTTATCTGTGAATTTCGTTACTTTCAAATTGCTACAAAATATAGTGTATTCTATAGTAATTTGCTATCCATCGAAGTCGAAATGTTTAGTTCAATATTTCAATAAACATAAATATTAATAACACTCTTCTAACACAAGTAATGTGGCATATGAAGGTATAAGTTATCTGAAAAACCGATTTACTAAATCCACACCGATTTTGACTTCAATGCGCTATGAGTTATGTTTAGTTTGTAATCGCTTATTGCTGTTTGCTAAAATACACTGAAAATTTAATGATTTAGAAAAACTCATGAGTCGTTGAGGCTTAAGGTTTAGGGTGTATAATGAGCCTCCGACATATTGTAGTAACCGTAAGATGTATCTTGTATTTGATTGTATTGTGGGGTTTACTAAAAGATATTAGATGTGACAATGACTTACTGTCACCATCCTCTACTACTTCAGCGCTTCCATTTCTTGAGTAATATTCAAAACATGAATAGTGGCCAATTGGCTTTTCGTTTTTTTTTTGCTATAATTTTTTCTCATAATTATGGTTTAGGTCAAGGAAGAACTGGATTTGTTGTTGGACGAGGGAGTGGTACTTCTCCACAAGTCTGAAGTGTCTTTAATTTTTGGCAAAATTTTGCCGATAATGACAGTTCACCAGGGGATCATAGCTCGTTTGAAAGTCATATTAGATAATTGGAAATCTGATGCAGATGTTGCACAGGTGAATTTGCACTGGTATAAAGTTTTTATTGAGCTCTGTATTTGTAATAGGATATGATGCCTTTTTTAAAATAAAGAAGCACAATTGGGATCTAAGTATTTGGAAGACAGTGTAAAAATTAATGAAAATATACTTTTATTTGTAAGCTATTTCTCAAAAACTCAGTCCATTTCTGTTACTGCCACTAAACAGTAATAGTTATTGATCTGAGAAAGTATAAAAACGTCAAGGAAATCTTTACTTCCTTATCGAACCATATAGGTTTGGATTGACTCCTTCGACGATCTGAATAGAGTATATGCTCCTTATTCGAACACACACGATACGGCTGTTGATGCACTTGGGGCGGCCGATAAAGCTAACCCACGCGTCCATGCATTTCTGCGAGTATGTTGATTATTTAAATTAGTTAATGTCTGATGTTTATTGAATTTTTATAACACATACAGTACATAATTTACATTTCCATGTTGTAATTGTCATTGACTGTAAAGTTCTTATTAATCTTTAAATTTTGCCGTATTTAATGGATTTTCACTACTTCCTAGAAGAGTAGATGAATTGCAGTAGGATTTGCATTAAGTTTCAAAGTGACTCAATTGCATTTTCATATAGGTCAGTAATATTCTTGCTGAAAAAAAATCAGCAATTTGAAGCGCCCATTTGTCGTTAAGTTATATTACAGCATTTTCCATAACACTTTGACATTTTGCTATATACAGTAAACATATCTGACCTGTGATTAGTTAACATTATTGTAACTTCAATTTATTACCAATGCTCTTGGTCGTAAAACTTTACCTCTAATATATGCTGCATAGGGCAGAAACTACCAACTTTTCGCATCTTTGGGCTATTAGGTACATATATTTTTTCATGAAATAGGAAAATTTAAGAGAGAATTGTCTTATGAATCTTCTGACTAGAATATACAAGAATAGGGCACGCTAGAATTTCTTTTTTGATAGAAAGTTGTGTAGTCGGGAAGACGGAGAAATGAGCAAAGGGAAAAGTGAATATAAGAAATTAGGTGCTTCCATACCTCTGTCTAATCGGTGTGATATGAATGATAATTAATGACGGCTGGAATTACTGTGTTGTTAAAGCGGGAATTTTGCAATGGAATGGGTAAGTAGAAAATATTTGCTACACTCGCCATCTCGCAATTTCTGAAGTGTGGTTTGTGGTTGTCATATGTCGATAGCAAAGCATGACGGAAAACCGATGACTTATCATAATTATGTATATTTTAGAAGGAACCACTGGTGGTGGTGTCCAGTGGGCTATTATTGAAATGCTTATATGCAAGCCCGATATATGGTGATAGAGGGGTGTGTAAGCATAAGGGTATGAATACTTTGAACAAATAATCACAAAGCGGCCCTAATGAGAATTGTTTAATCTAATCTAATTGTCTGAACTCTGCATCACAATTCTATGTCGTGATGAAAATAGTGATAACAAATATATAAAATAATATCACAGGAATATTGGGAAATATCTATAACTAAATCGTTTTCTAGATCTGAAATATTACGGAGGGAGTGTAGTTGTGAGAAGTTGTTACAGTTCTGTGCTACGACAGTACATATTTGTTGACATCTATCTGCATTAATGATTTATTCAAGTGTATTGGTTTTTTTTTTGTCTAAAAACAATTTATGTACAGTATCGATTGTTTGGAAAATTCCAAGATCAGCTACCCTTAAACCTCGGCATTTGTAAAATGAATATCTTTACTGTAATCGTTATGCAAGGGCTCGGGTTCAGTGGTTGTCGGTTTGCTCCAAACTTGAGTGGTTGTACCTCAAACTTGAATAATTAAACCTTTATTTAAACAACACATAAAATATTAAATCAAGACTACAATAACGATTAATCAAGATTATACATAATAGGATTCCTAAGGATGTGATTATCCAATCAGATAATTATTAATCAGATACTATACGTGAGAATGATACATGAAGATCAAGAATAATACGTCTGAATCATGGAAATTGTATGAGACTTGGAACATAATGAGATAACGACGATCAATTCAATACTAATGATGAAAGGAGATCGTTTTGGAGCTAATGAGCAAAGAGTATGGATGGGATGTTTACTGTAGCTGCTCATATAGGGAGTGGGCGGTGACTCGGGATGTTGAAACAATGTATGTCGTCGGTACCAGAGGCTAAGCACGATGTTAAAACAATTATGACCTCTTATAAATTAGTACGTTTGCGCATTACTCGCTTCGATATGATGACTATTAAAAGGAAAGCAAAGAATATAATTACATGATTTGTGTCTACTTTTTATATAATTCAAATGGTAAAGTAGAGATTACTCCAAAGAGTATTCTCTACAAGCGTTTAGCAATACTCGAAGTTGGTATATAGTGCTTTATTGAAGACACAGTATAACACAAACACGGGTTGACGTTTCGGTGGGATCGCCTTCTTTATAGCCCTACGGAACTTATCGCATATCATCTGAGAAATTTAACAAACAATACTGTAGAATAATTGGAGAGTGGGTCAAAATAGCTACAACAATGAGCTTAGACCATACCGTTCTTCCTAGTTTGAAACTGGATCGAGCAATGTGTCTTGTTTTTATCTACTTATAAAAAATACGTAATAAACATCAGCTGAAGCGTCTATCTTCGGATTTCGCTCGTTGCTCTGCTGTAGATATATAGATGGTCGTTTTGCTGTTCTGCACCAGTAGGAGTATTAAAATGTTTTAAATTTTTGAGTGAACAATCAGACCACATAAGGTTCACCAGAGGAAAACGCGAGAATGAAAGGTGACCATTTGTGTTGCTCAGGTGTAATGCTTTTGGATGAGGATTTTGCAACAAAATGGTACCGTACAGCAAATAGTAGAACTGAGCTGGTACACTGTCCACCTGTCCTTCCTTTACATGCAAAGAAAGTGCTTATGAGAAATGTATTTCGATTAGCGATCAAAGTATGTACTGGAGAAGCAGAAAAAAGCAGTTTCATGGAATTTGGCATAATAAATAACCATTTGCAATGGTTATAATGTGGTAACGATTACAAAAGGCACAGTCGGAAAGGTAGGCCACTGGACAAAAACTCTGGTACAAGCAAAGTCCCGTTTGTTCCACCTTTTATATCTGATGGAGCAAGCGTAGCTCCCTGGCAACATACGTAACGTTGATATTCTGATATCAAATTCTAGACCTTAGTCTCCGTGCTGTCAATATAAGCGGTTGTGTCAATTAAACGATATAGGAAATTAACTTTTTGTTTTCCAATAAAACACTATATATTAGCCTTATGAATAACTTAACAAGATTACATTTATGACATTTTAAGGCTGTAGTAATGAAAATATGGATTTGAATACGCCTGCATAATAGCAAAAGTACATACGAAAGCCGTATCATATTGTGGTATAAGGTATCAGATATACCCGGAGATCGAGATCGGTACTCATCTAGAATATTTTCTATACTTCTCATCCAGAATAATGACGTGGTCGATTTATATATGTTCCTATGATTTTGGTTTTCCTTCGTGAGTTCAGCAGTGTTTGATGCTTCTGAAAATATGTGCGATCATGATCGGTTTTTTGATATGTATACGGTGAATATTTTAATTGTCTTCCGGAATGTAGGATATTTATTATACTCCCCAACCTGCGAATTTTTTGGTGTTTTTGTGTTGTTTGCATGTCATGGTGGTTTTTTAAGTTTTTTTCATCTCTGCTTCCAATGCTTTCATGGTTCCTGATTTTCCTTGCCTTGGTTTACCTTGTTATTCTGAGGTTTTTTATATGTTTTAACTCTTCTGTTTATGGTTAAGTTTTTGCACATTTTTTGATAATCAGATCTAGGTTTCTCTTCTTATGTATTTGTGCTCGTGGATGCCATCTTCCGTTCTTTATTCTCCGCAGGCCTGCTTGTACGCTTTTGTAGCATTTCACGAGCAGTTACAAGTCTCACCTGATAGTTTTATTATTCTGTCTCTTTTGCCTTTTTTTCTTGCGTTAAATACACTGTTGGTGACTCTTAGCACGGTTGGTACCTGCACCATTAGTGTGTTGCGTTTCCAATGGTTAGTGATGAAGTCCACGTGTACTGTTGGCTAAGGAGAAGGGCTACCACTTCGATTCTGTGTTCCTAGAATCTCTTATGTTATGCAAATTGTCCAAATATTATCTGACCCACTTGGGAAACGTTGATTCTTCTTATTCCAAAAATTCAGTTATTTACTCTAATTGTTATGCGGCGTCTATCACATTGCATGTATTCTCAGTGATGTCGTGAATTTCCTGTTTGGACTGAGAGTTTTGGTTTTCTGAATCCACACTATCCGCCGTTACACAGTAGTCATCATGCGGCAGTCGAATTCAATCAGGTTCCTTTTAGATTACTTCCCACGTATTCTCTAACTTCTCTTTTATTTCCTGTTATTTCAGTTTAAAAAGAGGTTTCTTCATGTATATTTCAATGACGTTCCTCCTTTTTCCTATGAAATGTGCGAGCGCATTAGTAGGTCTCGTTGCTTGAGCTTGGTGTGCGGAAAGTATGGTTGTGATGATTGTGGAAAGTTTGCTTATGATGAAAAGCATGATTTGAGTAATATAGTAGAATTAAGTGGTTATAAGAAAAGAAAGGGAAAATGGAAAAAACTACTAGAATGACTAGATTGCGATTGAAGAATGTTGAGAAAACTAACAAGTATTTGTTAGTTTTTCTACCCTATAGCCTTCCTGAAAGAGAAATGTTCCATCCTGCAGTTATCTTGATTTTTTGACTATTGAAGCATCGGGGAGCGTTGTGAATACCCTTGTTGACTTCGGATACTTCGTTTATCACTTCTTTTGTTCTCATTTTGAAGTATTCTTCTGTCGCTCTCCTGCTTTGTTTCGCGAGTTGGAACGTTAGTTGGAAATTACCCGCGGCTTTAGCTGATTGCGTATAAGCTCAAGAATTTCATGAGACAAGTATCTATTGGTAATTATCAAATTCTTGCTTGTGATAACGACGTGTGTGTAGGAATCTCTTGTTGAAAATAGCAGAGTAAGGCGTAAGAACATCGTGTAACAAGGTACAATTTAGTTCAAATAATTTCATTCTAACGTAGGAAGATGACGTGAAGCGTTGTTGAGGAAAATGAGGTTGAATTTAAGGGGCGATCCAGGAAAAAACTGCCGTCTGAAGTGGGTTTTAAACAATGTGCAAAAGAAAGAATGCTGAGAATGTTAGTCTAGATAATACTACTTCGTTATACAAACTTTAATTACGGTCTAAAATAGATTAATCAGCATTCTACAGGCTATAAGTCATGACGCCGCTATTGTTCTCACTTCCATGTTGAAGATTTCGCACAATTACTACTTCAATTCGAAGTTTTATGCAACGCTAGAAGATTTCTTTACAATCACTGAAATTCCCGCCACAAAAAAAGGAAAGGGGATTAATAAGTCTTAGATTTAATAGATGACATAGAAGGAATGTGATGTTACAATGTTTTGTTGTAAATGTTACAACAATGTTACAGCTGTTTTCACATAGCTCTTGGTTATTGAGGATTCGATCATGAAAGATTGAATTGTTTTTCTTCTTAGCATTGTTTAACTTTGTGATAACATCACCTTTTTTCTTCATCTGTATGGTATCTCGTGTGGAACATTGCAATCGAACCATACATTTCACTTTAAGTAGCGCACGTCCTAGACCATAACTTGATTTTTTAAAGGATACATAGTCAAAAAGATTGGAGTTTTACAGATGACGAAAGTTTTTTTTAGTACCTATCACGTAGATGTACTGCAAGCTTGGTAAAATTATATTACTAAAAAGCCAATTATATTACTACAACGATTTGCTATGCTCTTTTCTTGTAGACTTTCCTGAGCCTGACCCAAAAGCACGTTAATGGATAATGTTAACAGTTCCTTGTCCAAATCAAATAAGGCATATTTTTTAACAATTCATATTACAACAAAGATGTTGCAAAGGTCAAGCAGCATATTGAAAGTGCATAAACGCACTCTTGATACTGTTTTCATCTTCTCTTGATTCGTTAACTACGATGCTAGCGTGTACAGCTCCTATGTTATACATAACATAAGCTAATTTGAAGCCAATGTCATCTTAAGTAGCTGAAAGAGCAATATCAACTGCTCTGTCGTACCAAGTATACAAAACATTTAAAAAGTCGACTTCCTCCATAGGAAATCAATTTCTCATCATTATTTCTGCGCATAATAACGCTTCAGTGTGGAAGCAGTCTCTACATCAGTATGTGACTTGCTTATACTTTGCTCCATATTTATTATTTATTTATTATTTTTTATTTAATTTTATCACTATTTTTATTGTAATATCTGTTTATTGTTTATTATAGCATCATCATATTTGCTGGGGTCGTCTTGGTAATGTAAAAGAATGTAGTCTTCGATTTTTAGACGAAAATCCGCAATGTCTTGACTCGTCGGAGTTTTTGGCTCCGGGTGTAACGTTGGTACACGGGGCATGCGTTCCATCCTTGGTATTGAAATTAAAAATTAAATTATATTGAAATTAACTGTAGAATTACGGAAACTCGTCGTATTTTGCGAACAAATAAGGCACAAAGGTGGACATAGTTTAATCTTCTGGAAGTTGTGGACAAAAACGACACCTATAAACGAAATCATTTATCCATTGTACCGCGATCTGTTTAGCTGTGCTACTTCCCATCAGAAGACTCCCATATCGTAAAAATAGGTGCTTTCATAAATAGATCGCAGTGCTCGTCGTTATAAACGCTGATAGGCACCTTCACTGCTGATTCCAATCGTGTCCGTGATTTGCAATATCACATTCCTCATTGTCATTCTACAGCCAATTTTAGCATTAAATTCGCCTACAGTCACATTGTAGAATGTGTGCTCTTCTCTGTAGAACTTTTCCAAGTCCGCATTGAATGCTTTGATCGTCTTCATAGTAGTCCAGTATTGGAGTTAAAACCAGCTTGTCAAAGTTTGTTATATGCCACATCTTTCTAATTTTAGACGTTCAATTTGAGTTGTTAGTTGCTTAAAATAATCTTTGTTCATGACCATGTTACGATTAACGATTACAACTACGCTAACTACACCTCTGATTTCGCTTGTTTCAAAGAACAGTTCTTATGTTCTAAACAACAATTAGTAGCTCTTGTCTTCTTGCATGGGCCATCTGATGACATTGTATCTAATTTTTTTAGCATGCATTAGAAGGCCTATAATATATTCTGATGCAAGTGTTCGTGCGTTATATATATATATAGATTTTCTAGAGATTTCAGCAGCCTTTCCATTGTCCAATTGTCCCACATGACAATGCCGTATTGGAGGTTCTTTTGTAATTACAAAAATGAGGCTCATTATCTTCTACTGTTCCTTGCTATTGTTCCCACGGCTAATTTGCAGTACTACTCTGTAGGATGGGAGGAAGTAAGTTTAAAAACCTTGCTCCTTTGTGGGCAGCATATGAGTCGATCCTGCGCATTGAAATCAGCGAGCTCATCCTCTGAATTCACCTGCGTCTCAAGACAACTACAGAGTCGTTTTTGGTTCTATCCTTTATAACTCACCTGGGGTCACGTCACTCGCGTCACAGTGTTTCGGCTAGCCTGTTCCCTCTAAGGTAGAGATCCATAGGTATTTTTAATAGTGTTTATACTATAACTACTATTATAACTGGCAAAAGTTTGACATTCATGTTAGCAAACACTAAAGGACATTTTGTTCCTTTAAATCAATTCAATAAATTTTCTAATCTTATCGTTGTCATAAACTTATTTCAAATATTTCTAAGGTCTTCTGACTCAAAAGTTTCCACGCGTCGAATATATAACACATAATGTAAGTATTTATACTTTTAAAATTTTTGTACACGCAATATCTGATTCCCGGTTAACAACTCTGCTTCGTTTGAAATAGCAAGCGCGAAGAAGTGCCAATTTTTGATGAATGTTTTTGTGTAACGCTCTTTTGGAAGTGCTCTGTCTAAATACCAGAGCGCCTAAATTAAACAGAAAAGGTGAGTGCCTTGTTTCTATGCATGACCTAATCCCATATATACATATATATAAGGCTGATGGTCTGACTAAATACCAGACATTAGTGTCTATAAACGGTTGCCTCCACAAACAACAGAGGAAAGCCACATTTAAAAGTGAGTATTTAGGATGAAGTGTGTCTGACTGGGTTTTAAAACTTAGAGTTAGGGTTTTTCTTTTGCAAGGTTAACGATAGTGTTTAATTGAATGGACTACACAATTGACATAGAGTTTTTTCAGGCTCTGAAGAAGGCGATTCTGCCGAAACGTCAGCCTGTGTCTGTGTTGTATTCTCTTTTCAATATAACACTTTACGAACCTCGAGTATTGAAAAAATTCTACTAGGTCGTTCCCGATAGCAATATATATATATATATAGAACAGAAATTTATGGTTTTCAATACTTCTGCCTTATTAATTGCAGTATAAGATGAAAGTACATTTGTCAACTATGAAATTACGAGCTTTAAAAATTTTTAGCATTACTTAATCTATTGTTATAACTTTCTATCCATTTATTATTTTATGTCAATATCGAGACAGCTGCAGAATTCGGAAAAGAAGATTTTACCTTCGTATTTTTGCTGTTTGAATGATGTGCGGAAATCTATAAGATAATCTTTGGCATCTATCAATCCCTAGTGGTTGGATGCGCCTACGCATTCGTGTCCATCGTGATATCATGAGATGACTGAATGAAGCCTGTTCTATACAGTGATTTGAGTTAACCATTCTTCACCAAGCTCATCTTTCCCAAATTTTTCTGTATCTATTCACCAATTTCGGAAGGATGGCGGGTTTGGTAGTCCTGGAGGCAGCCGCGAACAGATTGCGGCCTGTGTATCACTGTGCTACTTACACCACTGCGCCGCTACGCCTCTCACTTTTTTAAACGTATCGGAAATAAATTAGCGTTTTGCGAATACGTTGTGGTAGGTTGTTAAATAAACGATTGAGATTACATACATCTAAATGATTTCTTACAAAAATCTTATGTTTTACAAGTTGATGCAGATTAATAACTACTTGTCAATATGATTTATTTCTCCTGGTATGCTACAAATAAATGAAATTGGATGCAGTAGTAAAATATTGGTTCTTATATTTTGTTGCGAAAAGTTGAAACCGTTTCCCATACAAAGTTAAGCCTTTTCAGACTAAGCTATTTTTATTCTATACTCTATCGCCTATTTTCAGGCTAAAGAATGCTCAAAGGACTTCAAAAGAAATACTTTCAAGGACTTGTTGATAAGACCTGTGCAGCGCATACCAACCTTAATTGTGCTTTTGAAAGGTTAGTGAATCAATATTATATCTAGTCATGAAAACATTTAATAATTTGAATAGAACTCGAGAAAAGGTCTGAACGAAAGTCTGAGAAAGTAAAGGAGGCTATAATGCTAATGGACAAAGTTGTTTCGTAAGTTTTATTTTCCTTATTTATGTTTTTGTGTCTGATTCGAAACAATTTTTAGTAGAGCTAATGATGTTCGAGCTCAGAACGATGACTTCATAGAGCAATTTTCTTTCTTCAATGAAGTCGAAGGTGTTCCGGTATGTTTATACTTTTTTGCCCTACGACTCATATTCATGACGCATCATAGAATAACTTCAGCCCCATGTTGTGTGCTCAAGACGCAAGATGCTCATGAGCGTTGAGGCAAATTCAATTTGTGGAACTCTTGAATGGCACAATTTGAATCGCCGTAAAGTGAAAATTATCTTATACAATGATATGATAATGGTGTGTATTTCGTTTGATTTCCATAGATGATATTACTTAAGCTCTGTTTCTTTATTTCATTTCTGTATAAAAATATAAGCATATGATATGAAATATTATGAAATTCACACTAAGATTTATAGATTCTCATTTCTAGGTCTGTAAAGTTCGAAGTACTTCAGATAGGCCTGGAACTCTTAACAGACTCACGAAGCGGACGTCATTTTCAAATTTAAATGACCAACGAAAACAGTTGTGCTATTCTCGTTAATGAATTTAAATTCTTTCTGTTTATACCATTATTTAGGTTCAAATACTTTGCACATCTGTTGATTCCTCACGTTCGCGAGATTAATAGATTGAAATTGCTGCATTATGAGGGTACCGTTGATGATCGACTTGAACCAGGTAACTGAAATATCTCAAGATTCTACAAATTTTAGTTTTTATAATCCAAACATTGTACGCTAATCATTACTTCTGGTCTAATTTGTTTCCATTAGAATGTTGCGTAGTACTTGGAATAACTGAATAGAAGACACTGAAAAAAATCGTGCTCTGCATATCATACATATGAGTTTTGGGCAAATCAACCACTTCATCTTGTTAGTTGTGTGCTACATCAGTTGGAATCTGTTCTGCGTCTTTTGCTTAGCACCGATGTGGCATTCAATAGTATCATGACGTAAGATGGGTAAATATCTTATAAAGTAAATATTCTCCTCCATTCCACAATCACTACTTTTGAAGTTATTACATATCATTCCCACCACTACCATTATCGAAATGATATAAAAGACTCCTAACCTTCAAAGTAGAATTCATTCTTCAGTCAACATTCACTCATTCATTATCCGCCAACATCCATTTTACAATTTCCTTCAATCCACTCGACACTTCAACGCTGTCTTCTCAACATACGACTCTCCATCCATATCTTAGTTTTAGGTTGTATTATTTTATATTTCTAACAAACTTCTATTAAATTGATTGATGAGGATTGACAGTGGACTGTTGAACCTCCTTGTTCTGAGTCTCTTTAATCTTATAAGTCTTTTTGGCTTTCAATTTGTGGATAATAATTTAGTATGATAATCTGTTGCGTTATTTAGTAAATCAATTGCTATAGTTGAGTTTTGATCAACTTTTATTCTAACATCTTCGAGAAGTGTATTTAAGTATAAATTGTCAACTGTGTTACTGTAGCTGTCTAACGCTGTTTGAATAGCAATCATGTAGGTTTGGATCTTAAATTGCGCTGCATCTATTCTTTCTCCCTTAGATGTACTGAGTGCGACTTGTTTTATCGGAGGTAGTCCTAAAGGGCTGTTTATAAAGTCTTGATGATTTTCTTAAAAAACATTGATGCGGTTGGATGCTGTAGTTAAAGCACCTTGACGTATGAAACGGTTGGTGTTGACAATTGACATTGTACAGAAAGAAACAAAATATGAATTAATTGAAAAAAGAAAAATAAAATGCACTTCAAACTACAATTCAAATTGGTTTTGTTGCCGCTTGGGAATTTTTTTGTCTCGATTGATTGCTGACCTGATTTCGCTGGTACTATTTAGGCTTGCCAGGCAAACTTTCCTTGAGGTCGTTTCTACTAGTTAGGTTAATGCACCAGAATTGAATTGATTCGGTATGGTTATCCGTTTGATCCCAAATTGATTTACAGTACCACGAACTGAGTTTAATAGACATCTATTAGAAATACAGAATAATACAAACGGAAACTAAGAGGTGATTGGACAGTCGTACGTTGAAAAGACAGCGTTAAAGTGTGGAGTGGATTGAAGTCAATAGAGCGGACGTTGACGGAGAATGAGTGGATGTTGACGAAGAATTAATGTTAAATAAGGGATGAATTTTACTCTAAAGATAGATTGTCTTTTATACCATTAAGATAATTGTAGTGGCAGGACTAATATAGTGGTAGGACTTCATTCTTTATTCAACATTCATTCTTCGTCAAAATGATAATGTTAAAGTAGTGATTGTAGAATAGAGTAATTAATAATATTCGCTACACCTTATTACTAGGTGTGCTGTCTGGCGAAACTCACAGTTATATAATATTCGCCATTTGCCTATTAATGAGTAATTAATCTCGCTGAATAATTGTTCTCAATATTATTAACGCTGCAGTAGAATAAAAACGTTTTGCTTTCTAACTGATCAGTTTTATAATCGTTAGATTTGTTGTGTTATTATAATGTTTACCCCTGCAATTAGCGAGAGCGAAGGAAAACTCATGATTCTCATCTTGTGTAAATGAAGTAACAAAAGGCAATCAAATTTTTTTTGAAAATCAGAAAATCTATAATAGTATTGGTTGTTTTTTCAGTTTTGAAAAACATGCATTCAATCATCAAAAGCTTAAGCTGCTATTTATCACGTTGCTTTATTGTTACTGAGGAGGTTTCATTAACATTTTCTAAGCAATATGCTTCATAGAAGTATCGGTTAGAAAGGGTTTAAGCAATTTTTTTCCATTTTCTGCTTATATGTGGATGCTTATTATTACTATTATATA
>KN716892.1:0-13719 GCA_000816705.1 Dictyocaulus viviparus | reverse complement strand
TATATATATATATATATATAACTTATATCAGGAAATTCTGATTCAAGAAAATCTTGGGGTTACTATCAAACATTTGATTTCCATTTCATAAACGTCGTCATAGTAAGTTGATAGGTTCCAAGTGAATGAACAAGATTTCAATATGATCCGAATTAGCGTGCTCACCACAAATTATTTGATTCATGTTGATATTGGAATTTCCAGTTTAGCTACCATACGTTTCGCGTAATGTGTTAATGTTCCCACAAAAAAAGTCTTCATAATCACGAATCATAGCTTGTAAGAGAAATTTTTACTTTAATGAAGTTAATATCTTGCTGCTGTTTCATATATGTTACCCATATATTCTTGGACAATACGAGACATATCAAGTGATGCATGTTGGTATATTGAAGCAGTTAACAAGGAACAAATGATTGATTTCGTAGATGAAATACACAAGAAGGTGCACTTATGATTATTTGTTTAATAACAAGAATTGCTAAATTGTCTCGAGTTTCAGATTTTTATGGATTTCGGTCGCGAAGTTACTTGGCATGGTTTTGTCGTTAATGATGTGGCATCCACGAGTATCCGAGACATTCTAGTAAAACATATTAAAAAGTTGGAATTTCAATTTCAGGACTTCGAACGTATCCAATTTTTATTTTATTAATAACAGCGATAATATTTCAATTTTTATGTTGCTACAAATTTGTGTTCCTTCAGAAATTGAGGTTTTCAGATCATTGCCAAAAGACGACGCACTCTACGAATTGCCTGTAGTAGATAGACCATCAGCATTTTCGACTCTTCGTCGTCGTTCTGCCAGTGGTTTGCGTAGAACTGTGAGCCACATGGGCAATATAACCAGGCGATCGATACCATCAGCTTTTAGAAGCTCTAGAACTGCGATGAACAATGGTGGTACGCTTGTCATTAAAGAGCTATCAAGTAATTACTCAATTCTCTTCTAATTGCAATGCTACCCATTCTTTTAAGTTGCGCTTCACTCCGTTTATATATAGGGTGAATTAAACAATTTTACCATGAATATGTGAAAGGTTACACCTGTTTTAATTGGCGCACTTATCTTATTTGGTCTAGTCACTTATCAGTAAATCGAAAGATAGACTTCCCACTGCTAAAAAAAACTTATCACAAAGTTTGTTGTATAAGGATAAATTATTGCAAGAGTATTTGAACGGTGATTATTCGTGATGGTTGTCGTGACATGTTCCATATAAGGTATACCGAATAATAATTACTGTCATAAAATGGGTCTCATCTAGAGGAGAAGCAGAAAAGCATTGTACACTATTTTGGTGTAATAAATACGCACAAGAATGAAACATACTTACAAGCGACATATAGAATTCAGTGGCTCAGTGATGGAGGTGCCGCAGTGACACGCCGGCCCAATCAGTTCGCGGCCGCCTCCCAGGCCCACCAAACCCGCCATCCCTTCAGGGTTGGTAAATTGGTACCAGAGGAATCTGGGTAAGATGACTAGCACTGACTTGATAAAGAGTGGTCAACTCAAGTCATTGTATAGACCAGGCACGCATTCAACCACTTCCACGATATCACTTTGAACATGAATGCGTTGGCGCATCCCGCGACAAAGGATTGATCAACGCCAACAATTATCTTATTATCTTATGCTCCAATAATTGTTTCCCAGCAGTTTATATATTACAGGCGATCGCGAAGCATCATCGGTGCAACCCTTATCTTCGACAACGAATGTTAACATACATGGGTAAATTGTTTGTGAATTTCATGGAAGGAAAACTTTAGAATGATGTCGATAAATTAACAAATAACCAACTGTTCACTTAATAGATCAAGTTTAGAAATGTGCTCGAAAAAGCGACTGCGGGGTTATCCTTAACAATGGTGGAAGAGTCAGAACAAGAGCTTTATACCGCTGTAGAGCATTCAAACAAAGAAAACTAGGAGTGTCTAACAGTAGATGTGGCATGCCTGATTTGTCTCTAAAATTTCTACTAGACTTATACTTCTTATCATCGTTGCATTATGGCAAATCATCTCTGGCTCTTCTATTTAATCGTCTTATTATCATGCTTTATTTCTATGGCTCAACATAGCTAAATGCTGCGTTTGTTAAATCTGCTCACGAGGAAGTTTTGAGAGTTACTGATTTATACATAATATTCTTTCGTATTCTCGCATGCATTATACTAAGATCTCAACGTTTTTAGTACGCCCATTGTGATATTTTTAATGAATGTATCTATAGAAACATATTCCACCTCAGTTTTATGTATGTAGCTGTAGTTTTTAAATAATTTGACAAAGTGTTAATGAGAATCAACCAGTTCAAATGTTTTGTTGTTCATATCGTGTACAGTTGCGCTATTCTTTTTCTATTTGTACAGTTGCTATTCGTTTTGTCATATTTTGTTCAGAAATATTTTTCTGAAACGTGTTTATGTAGTACAACTGTCATACGTCCCAGTGCTCTGCACGAACATTTATATTAGATTGTATATTTGAAATGTAGTACGACTAGGATTCAGTGTTTTCAAAGATAATTTATTCAAATAAATATATATACCTGGTTCTTCAACTGTTTCATAAGAATGGTGCCATCATCTAGAAACACATGTTTCTTGACACCAAAATGTTTGGAGAGCATATAAACACCAGTTGGCGCAGTCCATCAATGATAGAACTGTATCAGTTTTATGTTAAAAGTTCGTATTATCTTCAATGGACAGGAAAAAGTAGTACGTTATAAAGAGCAGGCAATCGAACGAATGGTATCAGGTGCAGTATAATGGTATGTTAACACTAGTATAATAATAGTAGATTAAGTTAGATATGTTGATTTATCTGTCCGAAAGACATATAGTAAGACTATACTGTTGAAAATTTCCGCAAAAAACAAAAGATTCCAATTATTTCAATCCTTTAGTAAGTATTCTACCATTACTTCGACATAAAAAAGCTGTCTTTATATTATGTATTTCATCATTGAATGCAAAGTGTTGCAACTATTCCGTACCAATTTTCTCAGTCTTTCCATTAGAGTTGTCAACCACTTGGAACCTATTTGTTATTAGTCTACAAGTCATGTGTTAATATGGTTATACTTGTGATATCATGAAAAGAATGAGAACCGGACTCCTAGCAACGGCGGCATTAAACGCTGGCAACAAATATAAATAGATCTAGTTGCGTTAGCATACGAAGTAATCGTCTCTTTACTCCGTATTACTCTATATTTTTTTCAGCAAGAACTTTTGACTAGAAATCTGTTGCACTTTCAGATTCATTATGTCAGAAAAGGGTTAGTCTACTCTATATATAGCATTCATTTGTACAGCTACTTCTAATGAGCACAACAGGCATTGATTCAATAATTCAAATAACTATTGTCAAATAGTTCCTATTTGTTTCAGAGATTGTCAGTAAACCTGAGCCCACGTACCCATGTAAAGTCTGTAGCCGAAAATTCATAGAAGCAAGTTTGGTGAGTGATGATACTATAATGCACTTCAAACTGTTAACATACTGCACTCAGCTGAATACTGTTAATAACAAGTAAAATCCTTCTAAATATTCTAGATTCACACGACATGTATTCGATTTATTTTTGAAGATTACAATTTCCTTTTTTGTAAGCGTTTTTTTCCAGTCCCAGAAAAGGTTCTACTTACCATTTCTGTATGTTCTACCAAAAAATAATGTCCGTTTTGAGAATCAAACGGATAAAAATAATAATGATGAATAATATAAGTGCTATTACTACTGATTTCTCGGAAGAGTAAGAGCAAAATTTGTGTATCACATTTTTGGAAAATATTTCATTTTTTGATGCGTAAGATTGATTCAGTACGTGTCTAATGTTATCTTCAATTTCAAATTTTTCGTCCTCCGAAAACTTCTGTAAGCATAAAAACAAGTGATAGTCGGAGGGTGCTGAGTCCGTTGAATATGGTGCGTGCGACGAAATTTCCTAACCTAGTTCGGCAATTTTTCGAAGAGTCCCGAAAGCAGCATGTGAACTGGCATCATCATAATGTAGTACGGCATCCTTTCTATTGAACATCACCAGCCTCTTTTCTTGTACCGCTGTTTTTGAATTATCCCGAATTGAGCTTTCCGTCCGTTCTAAAAGCTCATAGTCTATTGGTCTTTGAATGTTCCACCATATACACAACATCCTCTTATTCAGAGTCAAATCTTGCTTATGGGTTGAAAGGGTAGATTTTCTGGGTCGCACTTTTCTTTACGTTGTTTTCGCAGCTAATCTGCTTCTCAACACCCCGGTTATCATCTCTCTATCATCTGGCATATGACGAGTTGATCCTACAAATTCCGCTGAATCGATACATTTGGCACCCATTTTGGATAGGTGCAAACCAAATCTATATTTAGAATATGATCCGGAATGATTTGTTACGTAAAATAAGATCTTTCTACGATTCTGATGTTGTCAGAGAAGGATCTTGTTCTATCATGTTCTTCACAATACCGTCGCCAATGAAATGGTTGCACAGAACGTGGCTTATCAGGGTGTTCGAATCCTTGCTTCACACTTAAGACTAGCATGAATCAACTTTTTTTAAGTTAATTTGCAACGTTAGTATGTATAGATTAAGCGGTCAAAACATAGAGCCGAACTTGCGCCAATTAAACGAGTGCTTAGATAAAACAAGATGAGTTTTAGTGTTAATCAGTCCTTATTGCAGAGGGCGCCCCTGAGTCTATAAAGTGACTTGAGTTGACCACTATTCAAGAAGTCAGTAATGTTTATCTTAACCGGATTTTTTTGGTAGAAATTTATCAGGGCCTTGGGTGCGCCCGCGAATCTGATTCGAGGTCGACTCACTGTGGCACCTCGACGGCTGCGATCCTCAAACGAGTTATTGCGTGTCAAAAATTGTCATAAGAGCGGACTAAACTTCTCGGTAGACCTGATATATTACAAAAAAAAATCACACTTAGCATACCAGATATGTATGAGTACATGTCGATTCTTATAGCTTCATCAATTTTTTTTTTGAAAATCGAAAAAACATATTCACAGATTGAAATCACTTTGGAATTGATGAGAAAATAAAGAAAAAATATGGGGAAATAAGAACAAAGTGCTCTCAGGTGGCATAATATAATGACACTACAGCGCTATAACAAAACCCGGACGTCGTGTTTGGAAAAGGAATATTCAGCATAGCATAGCTAGTTGTGGGGTTAATCACATACTCATAATAATTTATTTGCCAAAAAGTACTTAGAGTGCTCATTGGATCTTCTCTTCAAAATCACTATATGAGAAATTCTTCGAAATATGTGGTTTGACATACCAAACATTTTTATGTTAAATTCGTGTTTTAAAAATCGGAATCAAATGGTGAACCAACATTCATTGTACTATTTCCTCAAACACCCCAATTTGCGCTTTTGTTTGAGACTTCACAATTTAGTGATGCGAGAAATAAAAAGAAGTTATATTCGTGTATTCAAATAGTTAGTAGGTACTTACGTACACAAAATTTGTAGGCAAAACTCTAAGTAGTAAATAAATCAAGCTAAATTACTATGATTTAAGATGAAACATGAGCCGGTATGTAAGAAATTGAGCAAGTTAAACCGAAAGCCTTTCGATTCTGGAAAACAACGTGCAAGAGGAAGTGATATTACCTACGCAGACGTTCGACGAGCAGCAAAAGAACGTGAGAAGGTTTGTCATTTTGAACAGTAGTTGGGATATGGACAGTCAATCAGGTGTCGTTATACAACAACAGCAACATTGAATTCTATATTTATTTGCAACAGCGCGCGTAGTTTCGATTATTTAAAAAGATATTATTTGCAACTTTGTTATAATGCATTGGCGCAATAGTGCAGGTTCCACAATGATACACAGGCCCGAATCATTCCCCCAGACCTTCCAAATCTCCATTGATCCCTAAAAAGTCGTTAACTAGTAGAATGATCTTTATAAGCAGAACTGTCTTGACCACATACTGCCCTCTCAAGTCATTACATAAACCAGATTAATGTAAACATCACTAAAACATCTAGACGAATGTGTGGCGTATAAGGAAGCAGACCAGGTAATCAGATTTCTCTGATATCAATTTACCGAACCCCGGAGGGATGGGTGGCCTTGGAGGTCTGGGGGAATGCCGCTAACTGGTTGGATCCTGCATGTTACTACGTTAACGCACCCCCAAGTAGGTAGACTACTCAGTGTTTATCCTTATCTGATATAAGCTACAAGGCTATTCCAGCGATTCCAAAAAATAACATTGTTTTAAATATAATTAAAAGTTGGATTGACGTTTTGTTGTAGTAATAAAGCACAAAAAATCAGCGTATTTCCATAACGCCATTTTAGTTGAAGACGTTTTATCTTCCGTTCTATCTTCTTTATCTTTCTTCCGTTTGTATTCAATCCCATGTCAATTTCAATTGATCTCTCAATAAATGAGAACAACATTCCACGATACAAGATGTATACATGCAAATCGACACAAAATAGAGTTGTTCACATCCTTTCGTTTAGCTTAGAATTTCATTCAGTTTAGTTATTGCAAAGGATAATGTATTTCATACATAATGATTCAAAACATGTAGCTTGGAGGCGTGTATCCTCGGCCAATGACAAATTGGAAAGAACGTCACGAAACATTTATTGACGCCGTTTCATCTTCAAAGAAGGTTGATTATGCCATTAAAACTGGCGCTCCATTACCTCCACCGCCCCGTACGGCTGTACCAAAAGGTGAGCGCCTTTCCATAAGCAAATAATACCATTTTCGCAAAATCGAAATTTCAGCCGATGCAGTACGCCTTGTCTAAACACTACTCTAGTGGTGTGTTATTTTCACGAAAAGTGCCCTTAGTTTTTATATCTGAAACACATCATTTAAAATAACAAAATATGTCCATAATACTTGGAACATATCTCCAGAACATCGTTTCGGAAGAAAATTGGAGAATGACATGTTTATACCCAGCTATCGCTCGCGGTTGATTACTTATCGAGTAGTCATTCTCATCTGGATGGAGTTAATCACACTGATTTCAGATTATGTGCAATGTGAGTATTGCGGCAGAAACTTTAGTGAAAACGCAGCCGAAAGGCACATGCCATTCTGCAGGTTTTTCTGTTGAGAATTTTGGATTTCGAAAATCGTAACAGGCACCAATTTGTTGAATCTATCAGTCGATTTTTCAACGAAAAAAAATTATAGGTTCAACATTGTGGGTTTTTTTTTATAGAGAACAAAAGTCAGCCAAGGCTATGAACTCGTCTGCAAAACCATTGCCTACTTATAAAACTTCTTTTAGAAGCACGGTAAGCTAAGGCATTACGTTCGTAGTTCTCCTTTATCATTTTCAAGAAATAAGAGACCAGTCATCTTGCGATTCCAGAAAATGGTCACCAAATTTTAAAAATTTTTCACTTTGTTACTCAGACTAAAGTTCAGATATCAACAACGTGTGCATATATAAATAAAACTAATGCAAATACAAATACATAAACAAAGGCAGTAAAAAGGTAAAATAAAAAGAGTAATTCCGCCGCAAATCAAAGAGCATTTGTTATGATTTCTATTGAAAAGTTATTTAAGTACAACTCTATTGTATGAAAATTCTAGAAGAAAAGCATACCATTGGAAGAAACAGAGACAAGAGGAAGAAGCGATGGAAATGCACACGTACAAACGCAAAAAAGGTAGAATTTCGAGATTGTGTTCCACTGTCTTACAAGTACTCACAAATCACATTAAATAATTGTTACAATAAATAGTAATTCCTCAAAATCTCACTATCAGGTCACTGAACAGTCGATCGGCAAGTTGCTATTCACATAATTTTTCAAACAGAAACAAAATTAATACTACTAGTAATCAACAACCAGAAATACGTGGCACACCGACATCATCAAAGTGAGTTTGTTTTTTAGTAACTCGTATTTTTTCTTCTCTAGTTTACAGCATAAAATTCCATTAAAAATTGTAAAAAAGGAAAACTTCACTGATTTTCAAACACAATCAGAGTTGCGATCACTGACGGATGTTTCTTTGTTTAATTCATTTCCGTGTAAGCCATATCTACGGCGTGATAACTCTAACTAAACTCACTTTACATCATAGTCATTTATTGAATTGCCGTAAGTTCAAGAATTTATTGCTGCCTAACTATTAAAAAAGATGACGTGTAGAAAAAAAAACAGGACTCAAACAAAGTACACTGACCTGGACATCTTTTTTACATTCACAACTATTATATGAAGCTATTCAACATACATCACTTGTTCGTATTTACTGTGGAAAAATTTCATTTTTGAAGGAGAAGTAGTTCAGCACCAAAAACTCCGACTTCACGGCTGAAGACTCCGTAAGTTATAAGATAAAATCTGTAGAAGTTGAATGGACCAAAGTTTTTCTTTTGCAGCACACCTATGGCGTCTCGGCTGAAAATGAAAGGATGACAGTAAAACCGCAGCTGCTCTATGAAGCGCTCAATATATGCAAGTATTAAAATCAGTAGTTAAACCATCTCTCAAACTAATTAGGAAACAGGTAGTGGCAAATATAAGAAAAGTAAAATCTGTGTAGACTTATCCAGTTCAAGATTGCGAGCTTTTATGATATGTCACCTATTGCAAATCTATACACTTATAAATATTGAATATTTTCAAATTTAATTTTCAAAATAATTTCAAATTAATTTCTGGACTACCATACCTGGGTATTAGGTGAAGTTGAAATCTTCATAAAAACATGTCAAGTAATTTGAACCTTAGATTTTACATGTTTCTGTAGCAACAGGATGCAGTAAGAAAACAGCATCTTCGAGCACATAGATAGACTGCAAACATTTCTATTCCTTAATATATTACAGGAATGAAAAGTAAGAAGCATATGAGGCACACATTATACCTTCGCTGAATAAAACAAACATACTTGGCTGGAATCTCCTTCACAAAGATATGGTAGTTTGGTCCAGCGTACTACTTGAAACCCAACGGGTACGAATTCATTCTCAATGAGCGAGGAGACTTGCTGTTCAAAGGTGTTTCCTTCCACTTGTAATCTGACATCTAAAAAGTGAAATGTTCATATTTTTCGGATTACAAGGATCTTACAAAACCAACTGCTTTTGGCAAAATAACCAAAATTACAGAAAGATAAATCAAAATCTTTGTTCACTCGCTAGAAACAAGCTATTCGATATATTAAAGCAACAGATCGATATTATCGTTTTGAAGTTTTTAATAGCAAGTATTAGAATCACCTAGAATCCATTCTAAATTCATTCCACTTCAATACTGTAAGATTAAAACAAAGACAGTTCTTAAAGCTCACCAGCTTGGTTACTCTTCCTGAATGGGTGATATTCAACAAATTGGTGGATAGGTAACACAACTGCTATAAGAACAGGGCAATTTGATCGAAAAGCTGCCATATGTATATCTTTCAATAACTTCTGAGGGTTATAATGTCTCAAAAAAATTTTCTCACATCAACTGTTAAGAACATGAGGGATAGATCTATAAGGTACAAAAATAACACTTATCAGAATACCTATCTAAGAGATTAAGAACCGAAATAAGATCGTATGAATCCAACGAAGAATACCAAGTATCGACATCTTCAATAATAAAGTCCTCAAGTCTGAGTCGCCATTTCATTACCTATAAGAATAAACAAAAGTTTAGAAATTTATTAAACACCTCGTTCCATCCCAATAACTACAAATCCTTGCCATTTTTGCATCAATAGCAATAAAACAACAAATTTCGACGTTATGAATGTTTCTACCTCCGATATTTCTGTAACGTGAACATTTGAGTAGAACACAGATAACTTCTTCGTTATTCCACCATTTCCAGCACCAAGATCCAGAAGCTTTAAATTTTCACACTAATAAGGCATAAGTGGAAAATGGACAATATCTTTTAAAATGAGCCAAAGTGTGGAAAAATTATTAAGAGCTAGGAAGTAAAACAATAACAGTAAAAAAACAGTACAACAGCACCCGTTTCTCAGATGCGTTCCAATCAGGAGGAATATTGAGGAAGTATTTCAATTGGTTAACTGAGAACAGAAACATTGCTCCACGATTCAAAATTCCATTAATACTAGTTCTCGATAGAAAAAAAGACAAGATAGACGACATAAACGCATAATAAACCTGAAAACAGTAAAATACCAATAGATTTATTATTCTGCCGATTAGTAGTAAAAATAACAACAATGGAGATAACAAAAATGCAACAACAAGAAAAATAATTCCGATGATAATAATAAAAATATTGACTCCAAAGATAGCAAAAATAATAGTCAAAATGTGATTTGTAAAGTATTTATTAACTTACCTGTAAACAGACCGAGTTACTTGTCAGTATCGAATTCTCGATAAACTGATTGGTTTCGGAGTCAAGATATGATAACATAAATGAAGCTCGCAATAGTGGAGAAAGTACATCGGCCTGAAGCATTACTGAGATCTTGGTTTACCAAAAATCCAGCTTTATCACTGCATATAGAACATAGCGATATCGTTTAATAAGCATAATCGATTAGCGTAAGAATCAATACTGCATTCCTGTCTAATTTTTTTTTGCTTCAACTTATCACCCTTGACTATAAAGGCTATTTTTATTAGAAAAAATTTTAGTATTGATCAAAAGGTATACGAGTTAGCTATATAACATTAGTTAGCCAAAACAGAAATATTCCCAAAGATCACCTATATAGGAGTCCCACACAAATTTTTTAGTGAAACAATGAGCAACGAAAATGGTATTTGACACAGTTGCGATCTTCACTGAGATAGCAAAAAAACAGGCTATGCCCCACTATATGTAACAAAAGGTGAAGGAAAATTCAACGTACCTCAACTTTATACCACGATGATTGATCACAAGTTAAACATTGTTCTTGTGCTCTTTCTCTAACAAAAAGCGGTAAAGAAAGTGTGTGATAAGTACGCATGAAAGATAAAAACTGAAACGAAATTACGTTCTTCAGGCGTTACCAATTGGATGCACCTGGTTTGCGAATCATATGAATCATTAAAATACACGATTTTCAAGAAATTAAACTAGGAAAATATGAATAGGAGGAAAAAAATGAATGCTTCCCATTACCACGAAGATAGTAAATGCTACTTGCACACGATATCACTATCATTTTGAATATCACTTTGAAATGGCTGAATTTCTGGTCCAGAAAAATGACAAATTACGATTACTTCAATACACATTCCCTGTTGTATCACAAAATTCACGGAATGGGGTATTAATTAGGACATTATGCCAGGTAAATTATAATAATTCTGCATACATGAATTATGCTACATAATTGCCATTCCAACAGGGCAACTCGTCCAGAACAAATCGAATTTTCCACTAAGTTTTCCGAAACACTAATCAAGCTCTGCGGTATCCATGGCAACAATTTTCGACATGTAGGAGTTCGTTTAAGGAGCGGTGAAGGTGTCACAGGGAATTGAGCTGGAATCAGATTCGCAGTCGCACCACAGGCCTACCAAGCCCGCCATCCCTCTGGTGTCGGTAAATTTGTACCAAAGAAATCTGGCTAAGACAAACAATACTGATCTCTTGAAGAGTGGTCAAATCAAGTCACTCTATAGACCCAAACTCCATTCAGTTATCTCCACGATATCACGTCGAACACGAAAACATAGGCGCCCTCCACAATAGAAATTGATTAACACGAACATCAGAATAGTAGAAAGATCTAAATTTACTTAGCAAATCATTTCGGATCATATTCTAAAGACAGAGTTAGTGTGCAAATATCCAAAATGGGTACCAAATGGATTAACTAAGCAGAATTTGTATGATCAAGTCGTCATATAACTTCATAGATCAGCTGATAAGAGGAAATGAAACGTAAACACTCTGATACTTGGATGATACGTCATGACGCGTAGCGTGGGCATAAGCTATCCTTGCATTCGTTTATTCTTCGCGCTATTGTCGTCCATGGCCGTGGTATTTTGCGAACATAGCGACACTAGGGCGGCCCACTCCGTCAACTTGAAATCGTTGACAGTTGTGAATACAACTTTCTGACGTTTGTTTTGGACAAAAAGAATTTTAAAAAATACTATTAAAGAGCAACTCTCAAAATGTATCAAGGAATACATCAAAGATGAGATCAAGATAAAAAACCAAGTTGAAAATGCTTTTCCAGTAAACTATGATTTGAAGCCTATACAAAGATATCAATTACATAACGACAAAACGATGATGAAGAAAAAACCAACACAAGAAACTCATTTGTCAGTTTATATTGCGAGGAACCAGTAGATTTCCTGATAAATTAGAGACAACATCAATGTGTAGAACAAGGCATTGACCTGATCAAGAAACGTAAGTTATTCTACAATTCCGGTTCAAGTAACCATTGCCTAGCATAATATACAGCAGACAGTTGCAGGGTGTGCACCATTAGTTAAAATTAAATTTCACAATAGAACAAAGCTCTAAAAAACAGCAAGACACATATAATTCACGAAAGACAAAACCACAAAAATATCATCATCCGAAGTTAATGATATCAACAGGAAGATAGGATAATGCTCTATATTGACAAACAAAGAACAAGCTGTTAAAGATTCAAGCAGGACAGCTGCAAGTCTAAACTAAAAACACAGTGCAATTCAAAAGAGTGTTCGTCATTATTGACACGAATAGGTACGATACATATCTTCATAACTGATAAACATCTCAAACTTACCTCTTTGGAGCACGCCGACCGTGCTTTCCATACATTTGGTGAGCCCAAAGAAATTAGAAATAGTCGTCAAATTAAAGAAATACATCTGTAGCACAATGAGAAAGACCATAAACGACAAGAACAATTGGAACAATAATAAAACCATTAGGACGTATTCCCCTTTACAAACAAGACATGAGATTCCTACAATATCTATCTATTGATCGAAAACAGCAATGCATTAAAAAATACATCCGATTTGGTTGCTCAGATCTTTTGACTATCTGAATAATAAAACATTTTTTTTTTCTAAACAAAGAATTATTTACCGAATTAAAACGAATTCATTCAGAACTTGGCTATCTTACAGCAGGCACTAATAAGCAAAGAATTGGATCCCAAAACAATATACCCCTCACAACAGGTATTACTCAACTGTCCTATAATATTACTAAACAAAAGTCACTGGCCCCAGATATTGGCCTCGGTACATTTGATTCATCGACAACACACGAATTTAAAGGGTCGCATAAGGATGAAAAACGACAGCAAAACAAACAATTTGGGTGAAATTCAAAAATAAGACAAAAAAGAAATGTGTTTTATTAAAAATACAATACAACACAGGAATAGGCTAACGTTTCGGCAGAATCGCCTTCATCAGAGCTTTAAAATATGGCTTTCCTCACTAGAGTGATATATCACCAAGCAAAGACAACAAGAAAAGTCATGTAGACATGCGAAATTCCACATTACCATTATTATGCTCATCTAATCATTGACACAGTAAATGCATTAATTTCAGATATCAAAATAATCCAATACACTCTAATGGGCCACTACAGCAGATTACTGTCAGAAGAGATTAACCATTGAGGAACAGAGATATTTTCCTCGTAACAAAATTCTCACGTTATGCTTTTCTATATATGTATGTATGTATTAATATCGTGTCACTTACAGAACTGCAAAGTGATGTTCGTCAACAAGACAGACTGAAAAA
>KN716891.1:33222-43806 GCA_000816705.1 Dictyocaulus viviparus | reverse complement strand
TGTTCCAAGGAACAGTTCTTCTCCAGTGTCGTATGCAACGCTTAGTGGCTGGTGTCTTCTCGTTTCGGCCAGTCCGATGACGTCGTACCTAATTTTCTTTGTATGCATCAGAAAGTCTTCTACAGAAGATTCGGATGCAAGCGTTCGTGCGTTGTATGTACAGATCGTCATCTTAGTCCTTCCACGTTTAGGCAGCCTAGTTTGGCCCTGAGATTTTAGCAGCCTCTCGGTACTCATCCTACCCGACGCTGCCGTACCGGGGGCTCTTTCGGGGTCAGGGGAATGAGGCCCGTTTTTTTTTACTGTGTTTTGCGATTATTTCCGGCTAGCTTGCAGAGCCGTTCCGCGGGGGCTAAAAAATTTGGTTTACTCATGGGCAGCTTGCCAGTCTATCCCGATGAGTGGACTGGAGTTTATTTGTTGGAGGCGACTCCTAACCGCCTCCGATGTACTTCCCAGTCATTCGACTGCGGGCTTTTGGCTACTCGACAAGCAGGATACAATCTATATACACATAAGCACAAGTACGTACGCATATATAAATGTTACTATGTGCATACAGAAGGTATGAGTCGACCAGCATAGCAGAATCAAGCAGTCCATCCCATGAATCCACCCGCGTCTCAAGGCAAGTACACGGTCGCTTTTGGTCCGCGATTCACCCCCTATCCGCCACCTGGGGTCGCGCCACGTAGCTTCGCGACTAACCGGCTTGAGATCCCTCAGCGAGGGAGATCCATGGGCCATCTCTTTAGGACCTTCAAATTTATACCACATAGCATCTGTAAGATTATCTGAACTGACTTGATGAAGAGTGCTCAACTCAAGTCTATACTATACTGGCATTCTATCATCTCCATGATATTACGTTGAATACGAATGTGTATGTGCATACTGCTATCAACAACATCAACATCAAAGCTTATCCTACATCATTTTACTTTATAAGAAAATATGGTTGTTAATTTTCCGCACATATTCTTTTAATAAAGATAATGTTGAAGATGAATTGAAATTGTTTAGCAAAATAATCAAGTTTTTCCCAAAGATTAAGGTGTTTTTGCAGCCCGAATGGACAATATGGACAACTGCCTCGTTGCAAGCGATACCGTTACGTCCATTTGCAAGATGAAGGACATGAACGCATGTATGATGCAGAACAACTTACAGGCCATTCCACAACAGTCAAGAACTATTTCTGGAACTTTAACGGTTAATACATATTTTCTTCTATGGTTAGCTCACTTTTTAAGATTCCTTTCTCTAGATTGGAAATTTGATAATGGCTGGTTGGTCTGATCAGATGTGGAGAACCATATTGAATAGAGTACTTCAAGCTCTATCATCAGGACCATTTAGAACAAATTTTCAAGCTGCTTCTGTTAGTATTCTTTAAAAAATACGAATTAGAAAATGTTCCATGTTGAACAAAGTTTTTTCGATAACAAATTGATAAGTAGAAGTCCATCGTAATTGCTTCTGCTTGCTTTACATCAACTACTGTTGAATTAATACCTGACTATTATCGTTCTACCACTTTTAAGCTTTTTTCAAGATAGATAAACTAGCTTATAATTTGACTACACAGATGGATTAAAAGAACTTTAAAATGTAGTGAATGACGTTTTAGGAAAAATGTTTTCTTAATTTGTCATAATAGCTTTTCTAATTAATCTGAACGCATTTACCTCTAACACAATTTATTACATTTAAGACCTATGAAGCTGAACTACTCATTTCATTAGGTAGTTATTTTCAATGATTCAAGAAAGCTATAATCAACATAATGTTAATTCTAGTATTCATAGAGATTAACTTCACATGCAGTGGTAATGTTGCCACAGGCAGTAGATGCATACAGTCCTCAAACTCTTATGTTTCCATCATTTTAATAGTTACGCTAAGTGAATTTTCAAATAAATAGGCCTTTTTTCTTTCAAACAAGTCCATCAATTTTTGACAAAAGTTTTGCAGTGTAATCTTGAATAGTACTTTCACAACTATTTGATGAGATGCAGTGGTGCAGTTTTGAAGGTGCCACAATGTAACACAATCTTGAATCAGGTTTGTTTTCGCATTCAAAGGCCAACAGGACTGATATCCTTTCGGGTTTCGCAGATCGCTACCAGAGAAATCTGGGTAAGACAGGCTTGCCTTCAACCACCTCCACGACATCAGGTTGACACACGAATGCGTAGGCGCATTCCCGACAAGGATCGATCAACTGTCGCCTATGGCGAGCTTCTTTATTTGAAAGTTACAATGTTTTTTGTATAGTCAGTACTGATAAATATTGTTATTAAAGTTTTATGAAAATATCAATCTAATGAAGTGGCTGAAACAATACTGATGAAACTATTACAGTAATCATAAGCCTCATATTCCCAATTCATCTTTAGATCTTTATAATAAAACTTTAAAATATAGAGCAGTTTCAGCGAAGAAGCTCAGTAATGACAGCCAATATTTTGAAAAAGTGAAAAGTAGCATAAAAATGAAATTTGTTTTCAAAAATTTATTAGTTTGCATAAATTCATCTATGGTCAGAGTTTATATTCTTATTCTGCAATTATGATAATTGTATCATGATTTGATTTGAAAATATTAGAATATCTGGAATCGCGCTTAGTTGGCCGCAAACTCGAAACCTCAGGCGGGACTCGAGCCAGAGCTTACATATATCTAGTCTGCCGTGCTGATCCAGTACACTACTGCGCACCTAGATCTTCAACTACTCAATGTTTCACTTATAGTAAGTGGATATCTTGTCAACATTCCCACCCGTCAACGGGCACGGTCTGGTGAGCCAAACTCAACTCTTATTATAATCAGAGCTTTTATACGGTATTAATTGACTCAGCTTGAAAGCTCGTCGCAAATGCTCCTGAAGAAAGAACTCGAAGCCCTCTATTTAGGACGGTTTGCTACATCTGTTAAATTAAGCATTTTGGGTCTTTTTTTTAAAATTTTTGAGAATAGCAAGTTCACAGCAAATTGTCACTAGCTTATATAGATTAATTCCATATTGCTACTTGTGATTTCACGCTAGGAACAACTTTTAGCCACAATGAGGTTCTAAGACGTTTGGGAAAAATTGCAATTGACCTATTATAGCTCGGAAAACCTTTTCAAAATATTGATTACTACGCAGTGATCGAACTAATTTGCATGTGAGTCTCAGTTCTACAGGTACTCATGGTGTATAGAAAAATGTCAGCAGTAGTGATAACGAGAAATTTTTAAATGATTCTCATCTCGTTCCACAATTAATAGTCAAATAAAAGATGAATTAAGTAGTAACACGACTGGCAAATAAAGGAATATGAAAGTAGTCATAAGAAACAATCAAAAAATCTTTTAAACGATGTAGAAGCAGAATCGTTTCTGCTTTTTTATGCTTAATATATAATACTAACTTTCTTAGTTTATCTTAACACTTTCATTTCTAATATAATATATTTTGACACGTCTTGAGTTAAAAAGTTGATCTAATAAAGAAAATAGTTTTCAGCGATGAAAAAAAAGCTATAAGCGACACAACGTTAACTCTGAGGCGTTAATACTCATAGAGGTTAACTTCACATAACATTGGCAAAGGCAATAGATACACAGTCCTTAAATTTTCACCTTTCCACTAATTCAATAATTGCATCTAGTAATTTTAAAAAACCAGGCCTTGTTTCTTCGTACAAGTTTATCAATTTTCCCACCAGAATCTTACAGTGCAATTTTGAATAGTACTTTCACAACTATTTGGCGGCATGCAATGGTGGAAGTGCTACGGTACCATGCATTCCCGGAATCGGTTCGGTGTCACCTCCGAAGCCCACCAAGCTTGCCATCTCTCCAGGTTCTGTAGACTGGTACCAGAAAAGCAGCAATTTCACATCTAATCAGTGTATGAAGTAAAAAAGAACACAGCAGCTTCACCGAAACAGCTCAGTAGACATAGCCAACATTAGTGAATATAAGAAAAAATTGGAAAATAATACAAGTATAAGATTTTTTCTACAAATCTATTATTTTGCATAACACGTCTTTAGTCTAAATTTTTTAGGCAATACTGGCGGATGCGGCTTGAAAGCTCGTTCCCAATGCTCCAGAAGAAAGAACTCCAAGCACTCTATTTAGGATAGTTTGCCACATCTGTTGAGACCATCCGGACATTATCAGATTACCTACCTAAAAAAATAATTTGTATAAAAATGTTGAAAGCAAAAGTCAAATATATGTCAACCTTCAGTGTTCCGGCAATTGTCAGATGCTGTTGAGGGACGTCTTTCAGTGTAGGTGGTGCGGTGCACATACCCATAGGCATTTTAGTACAGATAGAGTTCACCATGCTGCTGGTCACCAGACAGTTTTCTTTATCATTCATTCGATCTTAAGCGATCAATTCTAATACAAAAATACTCTACTAGAAAGAATTAGCAAATCGAAACACTAATGAAGATTGCATGGCTAAAAAGTCGTTTGAAAAGGTATTTTTCAGTATATTTGTCAGTTGAAAAACTTATTCTAAAATGTACTTCTTGAAGATTTATTGTTCTATCGCGAAATTTTATTGTTTTGAATTGCATACTCGCTTGTTAGCGGATAACAAACATATCAATTATGCAATTGTGCACTACAAAAGTAACATTGAATATTTACTTATTGATGCTTTTCTCGCTCTTCGAATGAATTCGAATTTCATTTTGTGTATTTCAGAACGATTTCAACTATTTGAAGGTACTATATCACGCTGGACATCACTGCCCAGTGAGAATTCACCACACTTTTCCCAGGTTACACCGTCCATCGACGCTAAGAAGTAAGTGCAACTCAGTGAATCTAACTAAAGTGGTGAAGAGAGAGACTGTTTGACTATTCATCCATAATTATATCATTTTTGTTGAACACTCAAGTTGAAGCATACTGAAAGTAGTGTATATCAATATTAATGCTGTACGACTTACGAAGATCAGCCAAAATCGAAACAGTATCACATTTCAGTGGCTGATAAGTGACATTGACCACAAGCTGTTCTAAAATCACTGATATGATAGCACCTGAAAGTCCGGCGCTGCGACCTTGCTGTTCTAAAACATCATTTACCTGAAAAGGATCGACTATATAGTGACTTGTACTGCTGTTTCAAATTCTTCAATTTTCTCTAAATGTGATTGAAAATTTGGTAATCACTGCTCCCATTATTAGGTTACGAACGAGTGTCTGGGCTTGCATAGCGCTTTGCGAAACGTTAGGGTACTTGGCACGAGAAGTTTGATCTTCAGTGTAAGTCATCGATAGAGCCAATTTGAGATTACTAACGGTGAAACGCAAAGTCCTTTCTGAAATTTTCTTTATGCTAAAATCAAATGCTTTTATACGTGATAAAATATGAATAGACAAAGAGCTTTCAAATAAACAGTTTTCTTCTGGTTTTTGTAAAAAATGTGGCATAGTGCTGGAGGTGCCGCAATGACACGCAGGTCAAAATCAGTTTGCAGTCACCCAACAGGACTCTCTTTTCAATGTCTATATGTGAATTATTACCAGAGAAAGCTGCGCAAGACAGCTTGTACTGACAAAGAGTGGTCAACTGAAATCACTGTAAAGAACAAGCTCAGACCACCTCCACAATTTCACGTTGAGCACAAATATGTAGTCGCATCCCGTCGCAATTGGTAAATCAAAGCCAAAACTTATATGATCTTATTTTTCTAATTTATGAGTGAATAAAAGAATTATTGCAAGTTCCACTGTTCAAATTAATCTTTATGAAGTGTTCGAGTAATATGTTCGCACTGTATATTTGAATTTGAAGATCGATCTCAATCAGTGAACTCGAAAACTCGGTCATACCTAAAGTTTCAAGTTTTGCGATTAACTCGGTATCATCAGAATTATAAGAACAAATCTATTATAACCTACCATAGTTTATAGAAAACAAGTAAAAGTACTATGAAAGATGATACGAGACCTACTTTGTTGGGAGTAATGAGGCACGCTTTTGTTTTGAGTATCGTTTCATAGCTCTTATTTCTTACAAGTTGTGCTTTGGTAAGCAAGAGAGACACTACTTTGTGGAAGACGCGAGAATCTCCAAGGAATATTGAATGGAAGCATAGTTTAAATTCTCAATAGTATTTTTGAAACTTATAAAATTATTAAACAGCATAAATTATATTTGTAATGTATAATAAAAGGAATCAGTATATTTCTTAAGGATTAAGCTTATATTTTACAGAGACCAACCCATTCAATTCTGCACACCTTATAAGAACGATTACCTTGTCCGGGTAGAAGTGGTCCGCATCCAAACACTGTGGAAGTGGTCAACAACATCACCAGTAATGAATTTGCACTAATCGCCATAGTAGTGCTTTCTGAATTATTCATTTTCAGTATACGCATGCTTAACTTTATGTTGACAGAAAAAAACTGTGTGTAGAAAAATTTCATGAATCAGTTCTTCCTTATGATTACTATTAATGCGCTCAGAACTATAAAACTTTCTCCTATATAAAAAATACCTTCAATTCTTTTAACGAATATTTGACGATTTGTAGAGAATACTCTCTCAAGTGATCTTTACTTTGTCATTCAAATTATACGAAAAGTAAGCACATACGATATAACTATATTGTGTTTTTTTCTCTGAATAGTCATCATACCGAGGCGAGTATTGGGTAACCTCACAATTCGTAAAAGGTCATAAGTATTCCGACATCATGAGTAGCTTCTGGTACCGACATTTCAAATAGCCCTATGATATCGACATCAGAAAAAGGCATTATTTCAACATCTTTAGTCTCCACCCACTCACCTATATGAGCAGTTACATTAAACATCTGCTTTGCACTCCTCTCATGACCTCTAACATAATCTCCTCACCTTTACTATTAAACTGGTAGTCGTTATCCCATCAAATTACAAGTCTCATACAATTTCCATGATTCGTGACGCATTCTTTTTGATCTTGATGTGTCATTCTTCTCACCTTTTGTATCTAATGAAAAATTGTTATCTGATTGTATAATCACATTTCCATGAATTCTATTTTGCATACTCATGATTCATCGTTATTGTAATCTTGACCTAATATTTTATGTATTGTTTAAATAAAGGCTTAATTATTCAAGTTTGAGGTTCGATTACACAAGTTTGAGGTGAGCAAAATTAAAGAAACTGGCAAACTACTCAGAGGTAGCGTTAAGGTATTCACTGGTATAACTAATATCAGTTGGCCTATCAACACACATTTGATTAGTCGGCTAATCTTTTATCAATCCATATTCCTTGCAAAGCCATTGAAACCACGACAATTTTGGCGCATTGTCCACTTATACAATTCCACGTTTTCTAAAATAAAAGCAATCTCCTTTGAACAATGGAAATTTGCTACTTTCAAAATTTCTCGCGCTATTATGAACGTGCCCAACTATCCGGGCATAATCCTTGTCGAGCTTTTAATAACAATAGATCTTAAACTGTTTTAGTTTCGAAATTTCGTTATTTGAAGAGCTAACAGCTTTCTCCTCTTTGCGTGTGAAAAAAAAGATTAGGTGATAGATGGATCTCGAATGAAATTTTGAAACAATGTCGACACTCGGAACCTCATGCGAACTTGAACCCGCACTTACAGATATCCGGTCTGTCTGCTGATCCATTGCACTACCGAGGCCCTTGCTATGCGACCACTCAATGCGTCACTTATATTAAGTGGGTACCATTATCAGCACTCGCCCGCTAACGGGTACGATCTGGCTAACCGATATCGGCATTACCTCCAGTTAAGCTGATAACTGCGGGATAACCCGAAACTTTAGACATATGATATAGATATAACTGACCGGATCAGTACGGCAGACCGGATATCTGTAAGTTCGTGTTCGAGTTCCGCCTGAGGTTCCGAGTTTTGCGGCCATCTCAGAAAAACAATGGACAATATAATATCATTGCAAAATAAATAAAATTACGAAAATGTCAACACTGTTAAGCAAAACTTCCTTTTAACTATGACGTGGTCTATTTCGTTATAGTACATTTAATTAAAATACTTCTACGTTCGTTGAAGCGATTAGGCCTTTTGAAATTGTGAGTTGCCATGAATCGTCTGGTTAGTATTTATAAATTTTGATAGCCACTTTTCCTGTCCATTCCTTTCTAGTTCGCACGTCTCACCGTACAGTATTTTAGGCGTTCTTTGAAGGTTAATTTTAGCATAAATATTGCGACAATAACCTATTAGAACCTGTGGTTATCTTTGGTAGAACTCTCCTAAGTCCATATAAAATGTTGTGATTCCATCTCCATCGCGATCTGGAGTAGGAGAGTTAACGATAAAGATTGTCAAAGCTGGTGTTGGATCACGCCGTTCTGATTTCAAACGTATGGAAATGTTACTTGTTTAAATGAGTTGATTCTCATGACTAAGTTTAAAGTAACCTACGCTAGCGACACCTTTGGTATTGAAACGACTCTTTTCCAATGGTTGGTGTCTTCTCGTTTCGCCGATCCGATCACGGTGAACCTGGTTTTCTCAGTATGCATTTTAAAAGGCTTCCCATAGAGGATTTTGATACAAACGCTCGTGCGTTGTAGGTACAGACCATTTTAGTCCTTCCACTTTTAGGCAGCCTAATTTAATCCTGAGATTTTAAAAGCCTCTCTGTATTTCTACTCATTACATCACATCAATCATAAAATTAGTTAGTAAGTATCAATCATGAAAAGTTAATAAACTGCCAAAGTGGAAACATTCTTGAATTTTTTCGCTGCAGTGCTTTAAATTCCTCCAACCTTTCACTAAATGTGTTTCTTCTTGCACTGCTTTCTCAACAGCGTATTGTTCTTATACTTCAGGAACTCATTCATCTTACGGTTCATAGATTTTTACTTCGCAGTGTTACAATAGTTTTTGATTCATTCTGTTTGTATGCTGTTTTTAATTTGATTGAAGAGAGACCGCTTTCTCAAAATCTCTGATAAAAACAGCGAGGAGATAACGTTAATATTCGATTGCTAATACAAACGAGCCGATGAAACTCTGATAAAAGCAAAAGGGATTGACAAGATCAGCACTGACATTCTCACGCTTTTCTTTGTTTCTCCTTTTTTTCAACTGGCAGTTTCAATCGATATACGCAATTGTTTCCTAAAAATTTGTTACTCCGATAATATGTAATCATTTAAGAAAGTGCCCATCATTATCATCTTAGTAGGACCGTATATTTATTGTTTTTCTTCCTGCTGATTAACAAGTCAATTAACAATTTTTGTAATAAATGTCATTTCTCTGACAAGGTGTTGCAGAAATAAAGTGACAGCTGCAGCTGAAGTAGTACGATCACCGCAGAAAAAAGTACAGCTAACACTTCTAACAAACAAATACTTTATTTGATAACATTGACTTCTGATCAGAAAATTTTAAAGGATATTGATTGAAGCAGCTTGAAAATTCGTCCCAAGAGCTGGTCCTGATGATATAACTCCAAGTACTCTAGTTAGAATAGTCCTCCACATCTGATCGGTCCATCCGGCCATTATCAAATTGCCGACCTAACGAATGTGCAATCTTTATAAAAAATGTTGAAAAATCAAAGAAAAATGACCTAACTCTTAGAGTCCCACTGATCATATAGTGCTGCTGATCTATTGTTTTTATGTTGTTTCCCATGCACATACCCATGTCCATCTTTGTACAAATAGAAGTTACCATATCGCTCATAACAAGACAGTTATCTTCACTATCCTTCCTAACTAAAAGCTTAATGTTTTCTGTTTGTAATTTTCTATTTAGAACAATCAACATTATGAAACATTTTCAAAATTCTGGATGACATAAGACATTTCAAGAGAACTCAGGAGTATGCATGCTCAGTGAAGACAATTTGTGGAGATGACGTTTTTGATTGTGAATGTAAATTACACTAATTTTTGTTAAGAAACGCATTGGAGCAGTGGGAAGGTGCCACTGCAAACCAAAGGCCTTAATCACCTAACGACGGCTAAAACTTAAGCCTACTAAGCCCGCTATCCATCCGGGCTCAGTAAATTGGTACCAGAGAAATCTGAGTAAAGAAGATTTTTAGGTAAAATAACTATTTATGAAAAGGAGAGAAAACTGATGTTCAAATGATAAAAGTAGCTTGAAAGCCGTAAGTTTCATACTGAGTGAAATTGCTGTAAATAATGTTTCGAAAGTGAAAATTTGTAGCAAATTAACATGAAAATGTAGAGCAGTTTCAAATTGCTTGAAGCTTACGAGGTTGTTGAGCCAGAGTAGAAACGCTATAACACTTGAGTGGTTCATATGTGACATCTAGAGTAAGTTGATTTAAAATCACTGATATAACTTCATATGAGAGTCCAGCGCTACGACCTTGTTGCTCCAGCACATCACTCATCTGGAAAAATAAACATGGATTTTGTGATGTGTATTCCATCTAGAGCAAAACAATTCTGAAAACAGATGAGAATTTGCATGAAAATGATGCCAATTTAGTTGTAGCAACTTTTTTCGTCAATCTAAAACACTATGCAGGGACAATCAGTACTCACAGCTCTCTCTACCAGACTACGAACGAATGTTTGTGC